>CAUYRH010037213.1:0-25248 GCA_963574655.1 Perodicticus potto | reverse complement strand
TGTGAGAGATAGCCCTCATAGCATTTTCTTAATCACTATATAAGGACATTGATACTCTACATTTAATAAGTTTCACCAGTACCCTACTAAGATGCACCGTAGGTGTGATCCCACCAATTGCCCTCCCTTCACCCTTCCTCCCCCCTCCCCTCCCCTCCTGAAGACCAAAAATCACATCATAATAAAGATATTTGTACCAGAATGTTTATTGCAGCCCAGTAAATATTTTTAAAGCACAGATCAAGTCTTGAGGCTCCTTTGCTCCAAACCTTTCAATAGTTTCTATTTTTCTAAAAGTAAAAAATAAAAACTTATTTAAGAATGGAGTATGAGTTTTTAATGACAACTGTCTGATCTCACCTCCCACTCTACTTATACCCCTCCCTCACCCAGCCCTAGTGTGCCTTGATTATGCTTCTACTTCAGGCCCTTTGCATGTTTGGTCTACCTGTATACCTTACTAAGCCAGAAAGTACCTTATCTAAAATTGTATTCTTCCATTTCCAATTCCCCCTCATCGTTTTCAAACCTTTTTATACATCTTAGCAATTACCACTATCATAAAGACTTTGTTTATCTTGTTTTCCACACTTGACTCTAGATGCCATTAGGCAAAATTTTTCTCAGCTTCATTTACAATCCCCAACCCTGAGAGCAGACTTGCTCCGTACAAGGTGCGTGATAATGAGTTGATGGATGTTGCTGTAATATCTACTCACAGCAACAAACAATCACTTTCATAAGCACACATGGTTTTCCCCTTAATTAACATAAATAGATATAATCCATCACCCTTAAATAATAATATGCATTGAAATATAAATAAAGAAAAAGGTACAGTTTTCCTTTTGGAGCAAACACTAGGAAATGGTATCATAAATTGCTTATGAGGAAACCGAAAATGTAGTTAAGTGACTAACATTCAAAAGTAGTTTCAGCGGTAACAAACCATCATTAGCTGCCTTCCGAGGCAGGCAGGTCCTGAACTGGAGTGCGCTTAATGTTTTATGGAGTGCCAAGATGGACTGACCAGGTCAGTACATTTTGGACTTGAACCAGGTACAGCTGAACGGGGCTTCACAGTTGAGGGAGGGGGGATTTGAAGTGTCCTCCCTCTTCGGTGACCATGGTTCTGTGACTGATAAAAAGGACAAAAATGAATAAACAGGAGCCAGTGAATGCAGCTTCCTTAAGAAAGGGCAACAGTAATTTATCGAACGCTGGCTCTGTTCAAGATATGGTAGCAGAGCCCTCACGTATATTTTCCCGTTTAACTGTCTCAAGGACTCGGTGAGGTGTCTATTATCTGCGCTTAAGCAGATAAGGAAATTGAGAGGGTTTTAAAGGGCTTTCACTTTTACACAACATTTGTGGGTGCTGGGATTTAAACAGGCTGCTGCAACAACTCCTTCTCCATGAAATGCTGTGTGTTTGTACCTGGGCCCTCTCTTTCCTTCTCATCCCAAAGTAGAAGACATTTTTCCCCAGAAATTATTTTAGGAATGCTAATTTCGTTTGCAGGTAAGTTCACTAAAACCCTTTGTAACGCATCCTACAGTTGAAAGAGCAGGATTGTTTCTATGGAAATACAAGCTGGGAGCTCTAAACTGCCTGCTTAACAAATGAACGTTGGGGGATATAATCAGTTTCCTCTTCTCAGAGGAGATAAATAGGCAGCACTGCTCAATTACTCAAACTCATTCGCGTTTCATCTTTCCAGATAGCATTTCACCACAATGTATTTCCTCCCACCGCTGAAGTACAAAAGCGGCACGGTTTTCCAGGGCACACGGTAAATGATGAGACTCCGAGTCAATTTCTCATCTCAGACACTGCAGTTTGCAATGTGCATTCTAGTCTCCGAATATGACTACAAACACATCAGCCAAAACAAACTGTGATTTTGATAGAAGAAGCCTCAGAGAATATTTTGCTGAAACTTAACGCCTCTTGTCTAAAATAAGGCAGCGAGAGAATCGCTTATACTCCATTCATTGGCAGTGCCGTCGTGTGCCATACAAAACCTCATAGGACACAATCAAGACATATGGTCACATCTTTCTCTCTTTGTCACTTTCCAAGAGTGAGGCATTTAAGAAAGCTGGGAACTCTACTTAACCAATTCAGAATAGGGTTGTCTATAGCAATGCTATTTAAAATACAGCATCAGAAATAAACAAAAAGCAATTCTTGAGCCCACCCCAAACCTACTGAATGAGAATCTCTGGGGCAGGTCAAGCAATCTGCATTTTACAAGTTCTATTGCTGATTGCAAACGCAAACTCAACTTTGAAAAGCATAAACTACAGGGAGGGGATTACATTTTGTACTAGAAGTTTGGGGTTTAAGTCCCTAAAGCATCAACTGATAGAGAATTATTTGGGGATAAGTCGTTTAACCTCTCCAGATTTCATGTTCTTTTTTTTTTTTTGAGACAGAGCCTCAAGCCGTCACCCTGGGTAGAGTGCCGTCGCATCACAGCTCACAGCAACCTCCAATTCCTGGGCTCAAGCGAGTCTCCTGCCTCTGCCTCCCAAGTAGCTGGGACCACAGGCGCCTGCCATAACGCCCGGCCATTTTTTGGTTGCAGCCGTCATTGTTGTTTGGCGGGCCCAGGCTGGATTCGAACCCGCCAGCTCAGGTGTACATGGCTGGCGCCTTAGCCCGTTGAGCCACAGGCGCCGAGCCAGATTTCATGTTCTTTAACTGCAAAATAAAGGAATTAAACTAATTTATTCCTGAATTGCTTCATAATCTAACATAAGAGAATCTCAGGGTTACCTGATACTGGTATAAAGTCCCATGCATAATAAGAGTTTGGGGTGTTGTTACCTGACTGATCTTATCTGTCTTTGCTAGGGTGATAATAAGAGCAATACCAATGACCTTACATTTCCTCCGTGTTTAGCCCTGAGTTTGACGTGCGTTTGATCTACTGATGTTTGTTAGTCGTGATTATCTCCATTTTAGTACTCAGGAAACAGAAAGAGATTATATAAGCTCCCAAAGGTCACAAAGAAAGTAAATTATAGTGCCAAGATTTAAATCCAGATTTGATTTCAAAATCCATGTGCCTTCCCCTCGGCCAAGATCTATCTTCCCAGAACTGGTAGCTTTTAATGAAGGAAAAACAAAACAACACTACATCCCACAAGGTGGGGCTGGGAAGACCATGTTTCTATGGGCAGTGTGATTCCTTTAAGTATATAAAGCAATTACTTTGAATACATTTAACACATGTATTGATTTCAAATAAAAGCCACTTTACCTAAGAGTGATCAATAAACAACAAGGCTTGTAGTTGTACTGAACTGCTGATTTACTGACAACCCTGAAATGTTTTGTCCCTGGTGAAAAGATGCAAAAAAAAATAGAAGCTGAAGAAAAATTTGAAAAGCTTCTAGCTAAAGGAGTTCATTGTAGGCAAACAGAAATTTAGAACTAGTGTAGTCCAGTAATTTGTCCAAGGTCATGTACCTGAGTAGTAGCAGGAATGTGACCAGAATGTATCTCACTACCCACCTGAGCTAGTGCTATTATTAATAGTGTTTTATTAAATCAAACTAGATATTCCTTTTTCAGAAACAGCCACATATCCAAACATCCATCTTCAAAGGAGATTTATGAGGAAGGCATGATGGTCAGAGTCTTAAATGATAAGCAAGAATGATTCATGCTGATAAAGTTAAGGCAATGATTCTGGGTAGAGGAACCACGTGGTATAGTTGGGGGGAACTTTTAGAAATTCCACAGTACTAACAAATGAATAAATATGAATCAGGAAGGAGTAAGGAATAAGGCCAGAGAAGCCAGGAGTGTTCAGGTCATGGAGGGCTAAACACATCATTCTAAGGCATTTGAAATTTATAGTGAGTTTCTGAAGAACTTGTGTGGGAGAATGACATGATCAGATTTGTATCTTAGCTCCCTTTGGCTACAGTTCAGACTAAGGGGGTGAGGAAAAAAAGAGAGGTATCATATCCATGATTAAGGACAGCCTTCCAATGTTCCAGGAAACAGAAGTCCGTGCAAAGTCAATTCTATGAGCAATGAAGTGGAAGGGAAAGATTCAAATGATTGATTTTTTGACAGGTTAAACAACAGTATCCATTCAGTATCCAATGTCCCCATATGATTCCGTTCCCATCATCACTGCTCTTGTGGACCAGTGCTACATTAAATGAGAAAGGAGAGAGCTTACCAGGTAACTGCTGAATTTCTAACTTGAGTAACTGATGGATGGAGATGAGACAGGGAGAATAAGGAGGAGAACATTTGGCCATGTGAAAATAGTCACCTAGCATTGAGTTCACTGCATCCCGGCATTGTCACTGTTAATATAGCCTGAAGAGACAGTCCACACAGAGGCTATGGTCCAAACCATTGTAACGCACAAGACTATCCAAGGTCAGGATCCTGCAGAACCTTACAGAAAGGGGGGTGTCTACAAAAGTGCTATGGAGAGAGAACAGAGAAAGTGGAAGGGGAAAGAAAAGTCTTGTTTCAAAAAGTCAACATAACTTTTTTTTTTCACATTCAATGAAGATAATTAGTTTCAAATGCAAAGAGTCTCATTAACGTAAAGCCTGATTTCATTTTCACAATATGGACGTCACTGGTCCACAAGCAGTGATGACGGGAATGCAATCATATGGGGACATTGGATACTGAATGTGTTTCTGTCTCAAGGGATTAAACAATGTCAAAGGGGGTGGGTGTAGGAATGGATTGGTCTAAGTATAACATAAAAACATATTGAAGGGCCAGAAGAGAGGAAGAAGCTGAAGTAGACAGAAGTGAGCGATGGATGGGACACCTCTGAACGTGGAGAGATAAACAAGGTATCATTTGGTTTAGAGAAATTTTCGTCCATGTGAAAAGAGCAAAACAAAAGCATAGACGCCTTCACTTTAAGTGTGGCATTATCATGGGAGTTATCACGGGAGTCTGATCTGTAGCGGCAATGCAGGGATGCAGTGAACTCAATGCTACAGCTGGAGGTTCCTTTAAACCAGGGGTTCCCAGCTTATAATCTTAACTGCAGATCAGATGCCTGGAAAGACATTGAGTTTCTCCTGAGACCATCTGGGCAAATGAAAGGGCTCAGAACACAGGCAGAGCTCATAATGTGCTTCCTGTTACTTGGTAAACCGATCCATCTCTCTCAAATAGCCAGGAGAATATTCTCCTTGGCAGCACAGGTATGATGCTAATCAATCATCTTTGGACCCTCCCCATTTATTAAAGTGTTTTCTGAATAAAATAGCAAATGCTTAATTATAGAAGACTTTAATCATTTCAATTCTAACTAATATACAGCTGGTTACGAGAATTAATATTTAATGTTTTTTTATTACATAAACTTCCTTGAAACAGGGTATCTATATATCTCTCACTTTTTCCTTCTGTATATTGACAGCTTGTCTAATAGCTCAGACCAAATGAGCTTTCAAATTATGCAGACCAAGAGGACAAGCTTGATTAATTTTACAATGAATGTAATTTGGCACAACTTTATTTGAAAACAAAATGATAAAATTTGTGGGGCCTGATATTCAGCATTCTTGCATGGTTAGAATATTAGAGTGACTTTGGATATAGTGAAGGCAAAGAACAAGTCCGCAGGTAGGTGCTTCAGATACCTTCTTTTTAAAAACAAGAGTGTCCCTGCCATAGAGGTGTTATCTAACTATTTTGATTCTAAAACGTATCATTTCTCCTGGTATTTTAATTTTCCTGAAATTTACATGCAAATCTGGTTGACATACTCGTTGAATAAAGTGTATATCTTCCTACTCTGAACATGATTATATGAACAAGACAGTGATAGAAAGTCTTGGGATGGAGGAGAGTAAGGCACACTGAGATGAGAGATCTCATCCAGGGACACACAGTGGAATTAGTAGAGCCAGGATTTGAACCCACGTCTATCTGATCTGAAATCTGGCCGAGAGCCAACTCTTTATTGGCCATCCGCTATGTTGCTGCAGGGCACTATTCTAGGTCTCGGTGTATAGGAAGTACAGAATCTGCCCTCAGAAAGCTTGTGTTCCTGAGAAAGAAATACATGTTAAACAACAGACAAGTAGATAAAAAGGAATATAGAAGCTCTGAGAACACCACAAAGGAAGCAAAAGATGTTAAAGTGATAGAGACAGAACAAAGAGTTGCTTCCTACAAGTCTCTTCCAGAAAGTAGCATTTGAATTTCTTCCCACTTTTATAAATTAGGGCAAAAGCACATACTGGGTGATGGAAGAAGAGATATGGCAAAGGTCCTGAGATAGGAAGAAACTTGCTCTTGATCAAAAATAAACCGGACCCTGACACTCCTCATGGTAAGGCCCTGAGCATCACCTTTCTACAGCCATAATGTCCTGGGAGAAACAGATATGTCAAGTGACACAGGGTGGCATTACATGTCAAGAGCTATGATGGAGATGTCGCAAGTTTCTACAGAAGCATGGATTGATGGACCTTGCTGAGGGTAGAATGAGGGTTTCAGGGAAGGAGGTGAGGGTTGATTTGGGTCTTGATGGAGAAATAGGATTGTGCCTCTGACATGTCTTCATCAGTTGTATTGTCATAGTGATCTAATTTAGAGCTCAGAAAGGGGCATGATAGGAGATATTCTCAACAAAATGTAGCACCTGGAAATGATGTAGCTTGGCAAGACCTTACAATAAATTCTTCTCTCTGCTCTTAACAGCAATGTCATTGTCAATAGGCCAAGCGACTTTCCTGGTAGTTCCTGGCTGACTTTGCAAGGTCTCTTATTAAATGAGGTGAAGGGTACACTGTTGAAGTCAGTGGTCCTGAGCTCTGAATACCCACTGGCATCACCAGTGAAATTTAAAGTAAATATGAATACAAATTTAAACACAACTAAAAGCATTTCTGGACAATTAAATCAGCAGTTCTGGGGGCTAAGTCTGGATACTTGTTCTTTTCAAAACTCCTCAAGTAAATGTCAAGGACAGCCAATGTGAGAGTCACTATTTTCAGAAGACTTAGAAGAGAAACTGAGTTCTTCTCAAAGACTGGGACACCTCAGACATGACAGAAGTCATCCGAAGAAGGAGAAGGAGCTAGCAAGGATTGATCCTAGGACAGAAAACGCCCGTGTTCCTAGATTTAGAGAAAGTCATTTTGAAAGGAAAGCAAGAGAAAGAAAAGTAATCATTATGCAACCAGGCTCTGAAGTCTAATGGAAAGATCTGAACTTAATGGTGCCCTGAACACTTCTCAGTAATTATCACAGAAGAAAACAATGGTGCCAAAGGGAAGCCCTGATTTTGAACAGTCCCAAGTGACAGTAAATGAGAACTAATCTGACTGAGAAACCAACGGTGAGTCATCTCTTGCCTTTTTTTGGAATGATACCTGAAGCACACTTGTTTGTTCTGTAAACCTTAGTTAAACAAAGTTACCCTCCAAGATGCCGGGGTTCTGCCAGAGAACAGTTAGTTTAATTGGAACTCATCTGTTTTTGTTTCTAATGAGTCTCCCATTTCATAGTCTGCTCCTACTTTGAAAGAAAATGCCCTTTTGTCTGGGATGATTAAAAACCTGGTTAAGCATAGCATATACAGTAGCTGCCAAAATGTTTCCACCCAGCAATACTCAGAACAGAGGCCAGTAGGCAGGATGGGAATAGAGAAAAACTGTTGATTGCTTCGGCTCAAAGAAAGGAAAACAAAATAGAAAAGAAACAGAGGAAAAGAAGATTATATCCAATGATCCTGGTTATATTTTGTTAAATGAATTCACCTTAGAATTGCATTCACTTCTCAAGGTTTGCTGACAAACTCGCCCTTATCCTCCCATTTTAACCATCTTTTTTTTGTTTCTAGTTGGATTTTCATTTGGAGAAAGTAATGAATAGCTTTGGGAATCTGCTAAGTCTTACCAGTGTTTCGGCTGAAATTAGGCTGTCTATTGTGCTTGCCAAAGAGCTGCTCTGTGCTTTAAAATCTTTGTAACAGTAAAATTATTTACAAAATGACTTATAGGTTAGAATAAACACAAATTTATCTTGTAGCTGTGAGCATTTTCCTTTCAGGAAACAGCAAGATGTTGATCATTGGGTGTTTCATTAAGAGACACATTTCAATAACTTAATTCTCTAAGCCACTTTGTTCTCAGACTCCCACATCCCTTTCACTCTCCCCCAAAGATCAGGATCTCAGGATTTCTTCTATCTGCCTTACACATTTTATAAGCTAACTACTGCACTGGGAACAAAAAAACAAGTCACCAATAACAAAGGAACAGATGATGTTTTCTGGATCCTAATGATCGAATAGAGTGAGCTAATTCACTCATTGATCTGTAGCTCTTAGTTATATGAAAATATGATTAAAGATGTTAAACTTTTTAGAAGGGACAAATACACACACACTGTAACACACATGACAATCTTAAATATAAGGGGTGGGTTCTACCATATGTACACAGAGCATCTGGCTCAGTGACATGGTTGATAGTCAAAGACTGAGTGAATAAATGAATGAATGAAATTTCAGGATAGGTTTGGATGGCATTGAAATCTCCTTCCATAAACTCCATGTTCAAGCCTCCACATGAATGAAGTTTGTTCTGAAACTTAATTCTCCTGATTTCTTCTCGGGTTCTTTAGACCTTCTCTCCTTTTGTATTTCAAGGGTTGACCATCTTCTTCCTCCCTGGGGTGGACCAACGTGTTTGATTAGATTTTCCCCTGGAGAATTATGATTACTCCCTGACTCTCTCATAGAGATTACTCCAGATTTCCTTAATGGACTATTTGGTTGTTTTTGGACTCCTTTGGGATGCCTTTAATTACCATCTCATATTTTTTATTCCCTGTGTCTACTGTAAGGCATTTTATTATAGTTTCATTTTCAGAAGACATCATTTCTTCACTCTATTTCCCAGTTCCTAGGGCATCTTAGTTCAGGTCTTCCCAGAGGCAACGGGAACGTGGGCTTGGGCCTGCCGTGCTGCTGCCATGGGCTGCTCCTTCTGAGCTTCTTTAGAACAAGTTCTGGAGAGCCATTCTCACCATGCCTATTTGCAGGAAAATATGAATTCTCCCGCTTCCCACTCACCTGTCTTGACTGTGTATATGCAATTTTCAAAGACGTGTTTGCCTGCTGTCTTAGTCAGCTAGAGCTGCAAAACAAAATGCCGCAGATGGGGTGGCTTGAACAATAGGAATTTATTTCCCACAGCTCTGCTGGCTGGGAAGTCCAGGATCAAGGTGCTGGAAAATTTGACTTCTGGAGGGGGCCCTCACTCTGGCTTACAGATGGTTGCTCTCTCACTGTCTCTTGTCATGGCCATCTCTGAGACATTAAACTGGTCATGAGGATCTTAACCTTCACAAACTACCCTGACCCTAACTTCCACTCAAAACTCCCTTCTCCAAATACCATCACACTAAGCGTCAGGGGCTCCAACACGTGGGTTCTAAGGGGACACGAACATTCAGTCCACAACACCCACTGACTTGGAGGAGGAAAAATGCTGTGAGGAGCAGGAGGTAGGAATTCTATTGAGAAACCTGCCACGCACGAGATACCTCGCAGGGAGGGTCTATTATATCCCAAGAAAATTATGGGGTAGCCATTTAGGCTTTCTTTCTAGAAATGAGATTCAGAGAGGTTAAGAAACTTGTACACGGTTGTATGTTTACAAAACAACAAGATAGGGACCCTAACCTCAACCTTTTGGACATCCAGATACCTGTTACTACCCTCAGGTATCTGGAAACATTGGTCTGAGGACTGGCTGTGCTCGTCTTGATGAGGGCAACCTCTAAGTAACACAAACTCTAGGTCCCACTTTCCATTATAAAGACTCAGTATGTTGAGGATAGGACCATATTTTTTATATTGGTTAAAGCCTCCCAAAGGGATTCTCACTTATATTTCTTTGGGAAGCACCTCACCTAGCCTCACTGTCCTCCCAAGATGAGTAAATACTGTGGTTGCCTTTCAAGTGTGACAATGACTGTTGATGTCCTAAGAAAGACAGGCTATCAGAACTTACCTCTGGCTTCCTAGGTAGTAACCAGCATCTACCAACTGTAGATTTTGTCTCAGAGTGGTGATTATAGTCAAATGCCTACTGCTTCATAGACATAGCTTGTGCTGATTATTAAGTACAGAAGGTCCTGAAGATGTTACAAAGCCATATGGAAATACGGGCATCACCATCACCAGTAGCAATGTAAGGGCACCAGGAATCTCTAAGTGCTGCTACAGGAATATTTTCACCTTCTCTCCTTGCCTTTTCGCCATTCCACTGAAAGAATACAAGATGTGACTATGAAGTGATGTATCTGGTTTTAAAATTTAAAATAAAAGAGAAATTATACATCTAAAGTAAATTCGGTGCCTTTCTGAGAAGTCCCTTTGGGAGCCGCACACTTTGTTTAATGATGCTAGTGAGGTGCAGAATGCCTTCTTGAATTCCCCAGGGAATGTGCCTGCAGAGTCTATGGCGTGTTCTTTTGAAAGTCTGCTGCCAGGAAAATCCCTGACCTTTACAGGATGGATTTGATTTTGAGAAATAGCAAAATTGCATTTGGAGACAAGTTTTGCAATCAAGTGAAGTGATCACACCAGAGAATTCTGCTTGGGGAACAAAACTGGGACAGATTGTAGACTAATAAGAATGCCTTCACCACCAAGCTTGTAAGACTTGTTTGAAACTAATTGCAATATAGACATTTTCAAACTGAGTTTTAGCAATAACAGCACAGTTATATTTAGTATGTAGATTAAGGTGAAAATTTGGAAGCACAAGATATATTTAAAAACTTAAGTAATGATTTTTTTTTTAGTTATATCGTTTCAAGGTTGTCTTTGTACATTCGGATTTTTGTTTGAAAATGAGACCAATTTAAGGCTGATATTAATTTATGTCACTTGTTCAAGCATGTATGAAACCATGCAGTTTCAAAATGAGTTTGCATTGGACTATCCTGTTCTGAGATTTAACTTTTAGGAAATATAACTTGAACATATACCTCATTTATTCTACTCAATACCTCCAGAAGAAATCATATCCACAGTATATGCATAATAAGGGAGTAATTAAGCAAAAGATGAATAATAAGTTTAATTACAATTAGGAGCAACGAGAGAGGGGAAGTAAAGTGCAGTCATTTAAAACAGAAATAATTGGCTTCTTTGTTTTCTTGTAAAATGTTCTCACCCAGCATTATGATTTTTCCTCATTAACTTTAGAAGTTAGCTTTTTCTACCCTTCTAACTTGCTGGTTGCATCGCAGGAGATCTGTTTGCACTTTCCGTGACTGACTCAACATTTCATACAATTCTTGATTATGAAATGTATTCTGATCACTGAGTCAGAAACCGTTCCCCAGTTCTCATTGTTATGAAAGTCTTTTAAGAGTATAAGATACTTGGACAATGATGTTATTTCCATCGGTACTTTTCCATCTTCTTGTGTATAGTATTATTTCCAGACGACTTTGAAAAAAATAGCACTTATCATCACAATAGCTCTGCATACTTACATTGCACCTGTTTCTGGTCTATAGCTGATTAGTTATAATTGAGATTTATAGAGAAATGTTCACAGAAGCCAGATAACTGGGAAGATATGTGCCTACTGAGGGCTTCTATTTCTTTGTTTCCAAGTATAAAAACACATTTATAATGAAAAGCTTATTCTTACTTTGCTTCCACTTCAACAAAAATTAAGCCTCTTTGATGTTCGCTAGATAGATAAAAGACTCTCTAAACTTTAGCCTTAAAGAAGAATAACCAGGGGTGGTGCCTGTGGCTCAAAGGAGTAGAGCGCCAGCCCCGTATACCGGAGGTGGTGGGTTCAAATCCAGCCCTGGCCAAAAACTCCAAAAAAAAAAAAAAAAAAAAAAAGAAGAAGAAGAAGAAGAACAAGTCCCACTAAAATCATATTTCCAAAGTTGTTTTGAGGAAAGTCCCTTACTATCCTTATATTCAACAAATTTATGTTTGGGTCTACTTAATTTAATTACTTAGCTTCTGAGGCATAATTGAGACAGGCTGGATGAATAGTCTCCTTACTATTAATCGTTTATCATGGAAGAAGCCCATACTGGTCTCAAAATTGTTCTGATGTTTGGGGTCTTTCAGAAAGAAAGACCAACAAAAGGGTAGCAAGAATGTATTATGCTAAGGAAGCAAATGTGTCAAAGCTGAACAATCATATTGTCCCCACACATTCTTATACCACTTCAACAGGACATGAGATCTTAGAAGACAGGGGACAGGCATGAGGCTCTGGGTGTGCCTGGGACCCAGCATTCTGCTTGGCTGGTAGTAGGTGCTCACGAAATATCTGTTGAATTTAATTTAGTCTAGGCTCTTTCAGGGAGGAAAAATGCCTTGGAGTTTAGGGTAAAGAATCTAACAATTATATTCTCCAAAATACTATATACTTTCTACGTTAATCATTCTATGTCAGAGAAACTGTTTAACCAGGGCCCAGAGAGCCATATTAAGGTTATAAAATAAGGAATGGTGTACCACTTAGAAAGTAGAACTAGGCTTGGTGCCTATGGCTCAATGGGTTAAGGCGCCAGCCACATACACCTGATCTGGCGGGTTCGAATCCAGCCCGGACCCGCCAAACAACAATGGTGGCTGCAAACAAACAAACAAAAAAAATGGCCGGGCATTGTGGCGGGTGCCTGTAGTCCCAGCTATTTGGGAGGCTGAGGCAGGAGACTCGCTTGAGCCCAGGAGTTGGAGGTTGCTGTGAGCTGTGATGCTACGGCACTCTATCCAGGGTGACAGCTTGAGGCTGTCTCAAAAAAAAAAAAAAGAAAGTAGAACTAAATTATGTCTGAGCAACCTTCCAAATTGAAAAAAAATAATCAAACTTTGAAAACACATTTGGCTATAAAAACATCAAACTTTGAAAACCCATTTGGCTATATTCCTCAAGGTCTTCCTTGATAATGGGATAATGACTAGTTTGATATGTGCCATGGCATTACAGGTAATCACAACTTACTGTGCTCCCAGATAACATGATTACCCTGAGACAGAATTTTTAATTCCAAAATGTGACTCATAGTAATCCCGAGAACTACAGTGATTTAGGGTTGGAATGTCACAGCCGAGGACAATGAGCATGGAGAAGAGTTCTCATTGAGGACTGGGAATGAACAAATGGGCAAGAACTGAATGCTTGCAGTCTTTTAATAAGTTCAAGTTAGGAAGGCGAACTCCAGCCAAATTCTGAGCTAGAGACAATAAGTAAGGTGTGTAAGGAGAGAAGAGAGCACAAACCCAGCGGCGGAATCCTGGTACACATCATATTTCAACACCAACGGGAATAAGAGGAGGCCAGTCTGAGATGATGGGCTGGTGTGAAGACTCAGCCCCAGGGAAAGCAAAGGTAGGAATTGGGTCAGGAAGTCAAGATGTTCGGGGAAGGAGGGTGGGAACTAGAGGCCAGGTCTAGTGTTGTCAGGTGTGCAGATGACTCACTGACCCCAGTGATGCTCAGGAAAGCACTCTAGTTAGGGGTCAATTCCCCTGGATGACCCAAGGACCCCCCAACACCAGACATGGGGTTGGTACGGTCTGTCCAGTTTCTACTTTGTGGCAGAGAAGCAGCCCTAAAAACACCGTAGGGCCTCGGGCTGGGAATGAGTCATGATGGAGGCTACAGTGGCACTTGACACACACCGAAGGTGTCCCATTCTCTCAACCCTCGCTTCATAGGGGCTCTTGATGTCTTCTGTACAGACCTGGCCCCACTAGGCAGGATTCCTGTCCAAAAAAGTGGAATACTGAATAAGCAAATGTAGTGGGTGCTGCTGTCCATTCTGTTCTATGCCTGAAATTGGAATGTGGGGTTATTTAAACCAAGATACAGGATGTGACTCAGTGGACAGACTCTCCTGGATCCCAGTGTAAACTATAAAGAGAATTTCTTTAGATTGGTTCTAATATTTCCAGAAATTCCTATTATGTGTGGTACATTCAAATCATTAATTCCTTGCAACCCTCTTCTTCATCATCTCCTTGGTACTGTTCTGTTCTGTAAGTATTCCTTTCTTACTTACTTTCTTACTGTTCTGTAAGTATTCCTTTACTTGTTTGAATTTCTATGAACTTGTCTTCCTGACTTAACACACACATTGCCATTCCTCAGGAATCCATCCTCGGACCCCCCTTTCTTTATGTTATCTCATCATGCTTCTTCCTTCAATCCTTACCTCTTTTCTTAGGGCATCTACATCTTTATCTTTCATTCAGACTTTGGACCTTCAAGATCATGTAGTTCCTTCTACTTTGTAGGCCTACCTGCAGAACTTCAAATTCAGCACTATAAACCTCTATCTTCACATCCAAGAGGTCCTTCTGCAGACACAACTTAGGCCCCTAAACCACACTAAACCCTTATGAAGTGTCATGACTTGGCCTTTTCCCTCAAAACCCATGATATGTGGTCTATCAAGTCCTGCTCACATTTCTTCCACATTGCTCATTGAACGGGTTTCCTCTTCTCCATCTGGTACTACGTTCATAAAACAGACCTGCATTAACTCCCTCCTGTTTTTATCTCAGCCTTCCACCTTCTTATCTCACGTCGGTCCTCTCCTAAATGCAACATTCAAATTACAGCCTCGGTGATCTTCTTGAATGGTAAATATATCTCTCCCCCAAAACACATGAAAGCAATAATAATAATTTACTGACATCTCCACTCAGTAATGCTCCAAATCCAATGCCATTCATCAGAGAAATGCAAATTAAAAGCACAGAGAGATGTTACTCCAGTGTTGGTGAAGATGGGGAGACACTGGAACCACTTGAGCATTGTTAAGGGGAGCGTAAAGTGATGCAACTGTTAAGGAAAACTGCATAATGGTGTTTCTCAGAACTAAAAATAGATTACCAGGTGATCCAGCAATGTTCCTTTCAGATCTATGTCCCAAAGAATTGAAAGCAAAGAGTTAGATAAATATGCCTGGCAGTATTGTTAGCTATAATCAAAGTGTGGAAACACCCCAGATGTCCATTGCCTGATGAAGGAATAAATGAAATGTAGCATACAATATACATACCATGGAATATTATTAGCCTTAAGAAGAAATGACACTCTGACACATGCTACCACAGGGATGACCCTCGAAAACATGCTAAATGAAATAAACCAGACACAGAAGGATAAATATAGCATAATTCCACATATTCGAGATATCTAGAATAGGCAAGTTCATAGAAGCAGATACTAAAATGGTGGTTGTCAGGGACCGTGGGGAGGAAAAGATGGGGAATCATTGTTGCATGGGTATAGAGTTTCAGTGTAAGATGATAAAATCATTCTGGAGATGTACAGAAGTGATGGTTTCATAACATTGTACATGCACATAATGCCCCTGGATGATATACTTAAAAATGTTTAAAATAGTAACATTTACGCTATATATATATATTTTACTAGAATGAAAATCTAAATTTCATGCCATTTCCTGCTTCATACATTAGGCTCCAGCAGCTCTCTCGTCACTCATGTAACCCTCATTCCCACGTCCCACTCCCCTGTGTCTGAATCCACCACACTGCTGCCTCTCCAGACTCTGTCCCTGATCTCTCACAGACTGGATGTGGAGCTTGTCTCGGGTGACGGACAATGCTATGTACATATCCTTTGCCCTAAATGCATTGAGCTGTGAGATCTGACTTCTGATGTCTGTTATGATGGAGAGCTTCTTGCAAGACAGGACTGAGTCCTGTACATTATGTATTTTTGTGAGTGCCTTGCATCCAGTAGGCTTTTGATAAACACTGAGGGGATGAGGTTATGACAAGCAGCTATTGTAAAAATCATAAAATACTGAGACTGGAAGGAATCTTATACTTTGGTCTAAGTTCTTAAGAAAAATGCTATTTTTGACATGGTAGCCAAACTGGTGCCTTTCCAAGGTCTAAATTCTATTTTAAATTCAATAGCACCCATTTTTTTTTTATTTTTGCCATTGATTCTAATGGTTGATGAATTCATAGATGGATTAGATTCGAATAGCACAATTCATCATGTCAGTTTCCCAAACCTCAGTATATCTTGTAACATCTTCATAGTGTTTGCTCTACCCTTAGAATGCTTGTCCTCAAGTCCAAATGCGTTTGTCTTTATCCTAAACACCATTGTCAAATTACCCATTTGATGTGTTGTTTACATATTTGTGAGTATATTAGAATACATAATTAACTATTAAAATTTAAAAAATGCCTGTGTACCAACTACTGTCATCTTCTTTTACTACATGGCATGGAAATCATACTTTGAGAAGTCAATTTGCTCTATACAATCAGCTACTTTCTTGATTTATTCTCTAGTGTCCCACCCAAACAATTCTGATTTCTCAAGAAGTTTGTAGATTCCCTAAAAGTGAGGCCTCTTCTCTTTGTTGTCATCATTTCATGTTCCTTAGCTCCTTGATGGTTGTCAAGCTCTCATTGTATACTCAATGGTGAATTGGTATAATTAGTGCTTCTGAGATGGTACATACGATCTTCCCTTATAAAATTAAACCTATTTCATTGAAAGCTATAATCCAATTATAGCCCAAGAATATGGGGAAAGAAGAAAGGGAGGGGAGGGGAGTGCGGGAGGCTGGGTGGAGGGAAGATAATTGGTGGGACCACACCTACGGTGCATCCTAGAAGGGTACATGTGAAATTTACTACATGTAGAATACAAATGTCTTAACATAATAACTAAGAAAATACCGTGAAAGCTATGTTAACCAGTTCGATGAAAATATTTCAAATTGTATATAAAACCAGCACATTGTACCCCATGATTGTGATAATGTACACAGCTATGATTTAATACAAAAAAAATAAAAAAATTAAACCTATTTCATAAGGTTATGAAATTGCAAGGGGAGGTATCCATGAGAATGAGCCTTGCAGACATCCAAGTACAAGGAGGTAACTGATGAACGGTCATACCTTTTGCACTCTTGTGCATTTGCACTAAAGCCACACCTCCTACTGACTCAGTCAGAGCGAAGGCAGGTTTTTATCTCTCTGGGCAACTTAGGACTCCTCTAATATTTTCAGGAGTTTCTGAAAGATTGATGAACCTATTTACACTGCACAGCAGTCCTGCTAACCTCCACCAACTTCCTTTCCCTCTGTCCTTATTGGAATCAGGCTTGTATCCCAGTTTCATGGCTCTCCCAGGATGTTGCTTCTCTTTTTTGATTAAGAAGCAATTCCCTTAATAAAATCTTCGCACATTTAATTCAGTCCTGGGATCTAGTTCTTGGAAGACTTGAAAGTAAAGTATTAGTAGAAACTACATAAATGTCAGCTATATTTCAAACTGAATTTGTTTATGGAAGTTTGGATACAGTTAATTCTGAATTAAGGCAGTATTGAGTTCAATTTCTGAATTACTTTGCTGCATTAGTTTGCTAGGGCTGCCATAGCAGAGTGCCACAGACTGGGTGGCTTAAGCAAGAGAAATTTTTGTTCTCACTTTTCTGGAAGCTAACTGTCCAAGATCAAGCTGTCCACAGCTTGATCTCTTCAGAGGCTTCTGCCGGGGTTTACAGATGGTGATTTTCTCCTTGTCATATTAGATTAGGGTCCACCATAAGGACACCAGTCATATTAGATCAGGACCCTCCCTAATGATTTCTCTTCCACGAAATCGCCTATTTGAAGACTGTCTCAGGATATAGTCATATATTTTTCCTAAATTTTAGATTATTTTATTCATTTATTTATTTACTTATTTTTTTGCAGTTTTTGGCCGGGGCTGGGTTTGAACGCTCCAACTCTGGCATATGGGGCCAGCGTCCTACTCCTTTGAGCCACAGGCACCACCCTAAATTTCAGATTATTGTGGGAGTGCATACAATTTGGTTGCCTAGTTTGCTTTTGTTAGGTTAAAGTGTCCCTTCACTCTGGAAATGTGCACTATACCCGTACAATATAACTGTTCATATAGGCCCTTCCCCACCGCACTCTGCATTAACTTTACTTTGTTCTTCTCTCATGTGAGTATGTAGGTATTAACCCTACTAGTTCCAATTTAGTACTGAGTGCATCTGATGTTTGTTTTTCCATTCGTGTGATACTTGACTTAGGAGAATAATCTCCAATTCCATCCAGGTTGTTACAAAAGATACAGTCTTCATTGCCTTTTTTTTTTTTTTATAGCTGAATAGTATCCCATGGTATACCTATACTACAGTTTATTAATCCATTCAGGTGTTGAAAGGCATTTGGGTTGTTTCTACATTTTTGCAACTGTGAATTGTGGTGCTATGAACATTCGTGTGGAAGTGACTTTATGATAAAATGTTTTTCTTTTTTTCTTTAGGGTAAATACCTAGTAATGGGATTATAGGATCAAATAATAGGTCTACATCAAAGGTCCTGGGAGTATGGACTTTAGCATGTGACTTTTGGAGGACACAATTAAATACAATTATATAAATATGTGAGTGTGTGTGTGGGATACATGTATATGTGTATATATGGTACCTATAAGACAGTCATTATAGTATATTTCAGCACAATCCTCCCAATTTACTAGAATCAATGACCATGAATTTTTTTAAAGATCCATTTGCGTGGAAGAGCTCTATCCCTGAGGTGAACATCTCACAGTCATATGAAGTACAATTATATGATAACTTGTCTGATATATAACTTCATGTTAATGATATGACAGGTTTATGATTCTGAGCCTGGCTAATTGATATAAACTACATATATTAGTGTTCAGATATTGATAACCAAGAGGTACATTTGGCCTAACAATGTGTGCTATTTTTCATAGAGTATTTATAAAAACTAAGATAGGAATGCCTTTAAATAGAGCAAGCTTCTGCTGTTTCCCACTTACAGCCCCAGCATATGGGCCTATCGTTGAGGAATAACACTTATTATGAACTTAAAGACTTTTAAGTTGTCAAAATTCAAGTTCAGACAACAGACTCAGATGTGCTGCTTCCATTTCCTTTATCGCTTTTGAAATAACATATTTTCTATATTTTTTTCTACATTACCCTAGGGAGACACAAGTGCCTTTAGAGTTCTGTCTCCTAGGAATGTTCACATTCACCCAGTGGCCACTAGTTTCCCATATAGTCATCTAAGGCTGTGCCTCCTGCCACCAATAAAAATTAATTAACAAAGTAACAAACAAAGACCTGCATCAAGTATATTTATGAACATGTATAGTCAATTTTAAATATAGGCTGCTTGGGTGACACTCCCTCTTCTGTCTGTAGACAGATAAGCACCCTTTTCACCCTGAGCTAGCAAATTATTCCTGATATATCCACCCCAAAGGGACACACTGAATTTTTCCTTTAGTTGCTGAATTTGTCACCATCCTTCAGATATATGAGCCTGCTTTTTCTTTTTCTCTCTTTTTTTTTTCAAGATGACTTCGGTAATCTGGTATTTGAGAAAACAAAGCACTTTTCAAACTTTGCAATTTTTTCATTACCAAGACTAGAAGGGAAATGAAAACTATTACCAGGATTCAGTCCTCCAGATGGCTGTGAGAGTATTGAGTGAATAGAGTCAATTTAAAAATGAGTAAAGTGACTTGAATGATTAAATAGCAAAGGCAAAGAGGAGCTGGAAGAAGAATCTCCAGCTTTTCTTCCCGAAGACTAAAGTATCTGAGTCTGTCAAGAATGAAAATCTCACTGGAAGAAAAAAAAAGAAAGAAAGAAAGAAAGGATGAGAATCTCTACAGACAACACCTGCTAAGCCTTTTAACTACGGCCATGTGTTGCTAAGGACAGGGAGACATTCTGAGAAATGCACCCTTAGGTGAATCTATTGTGCAAATGTCACACAGTGAGCACTTGCCCAAACCCAGGTGGTCTGGGTGACAGCAATGTGTTGGCTCCATTATTATCTTTTGGGACCACCATCTTATATCAGTTCATTGTCGATCAAAACGGTCAGTAGGTGGCACATAATTGTATACATAAGATGCTTAAATTAACTTCAATTAGTGTTTCCATTTTCTTAATCTTGCTACATTTCCTTACTCTTCTCTGTCAAAAAGAGAATGCAGCAAGTCCTCACAATTAATAGAACCCTATCACAGGTGCACACAGCCAGTGAACGTGCAACCTGTAAGAGCCTCCTAAAGATAAGCCCAAATCCATTTTTTCACGTTGTGTAACCCCCGGACACAATCCAAACCCTTCACGTAATACTATTAAAATAGGTCTGTTGGTGCAAAACAGTATTACACGGTGGGGGTGGGAGGTTAATTCATTAGTATTTTCAAGATAATTTTGGCAAATTTGACTATATACAAGGTGGTCTATTTGCACTGACTTTAGTATCCCTCACCATGAGATGAAAACACACGGGAACTTAAACCTCAAACTAGATTACTTAAGTAAGAAAATTTTCTTTCTTTCTTTCTTTTTTTTGTGTGATGCATGGCAGAAATAGCACTTTTACAACAATGTAACTAACAAAATGCAAAAAGTAATTCCTATTAATGTTATTGTCAATGAGTTATGAAGTTTGATCTTTGCTTCTTTTTCTCTCTCTTTCTTTTTTTCTTTGTGTCTTTTTTTTTTTTTTTTTTTTTCCTTTAGACCAAGTCTCACTCTGTGATCCTGGATAGAATGCCATGGCATCATAGCTCACAGCAACCTCAAACTCCTGGGTTCCAGAGATCCTTCTGCCTCAGCCTCCCAAGTAACTGGGACTACAGGCACCTGCCACAATGCCGGGCTATTTTTTTTCCTATTTTTAGTACAGACAGGGTCTCACTCTTGCTCAGGCTGGTCTCAAACTCCTGAGCTTAAGCAAACCACCTTTGTAGGCCTCTGTACTAGGATTACAGGCATGAGCCACTGTGCCTGGCTGAGAGTTAATTTTTCCTTAAAAAATGGATTCTATTATTTAATGTTTCATATACTTAATTCTTTATATAATTAATAATTTCTTATATAATAATTTCTTATCCCAGAACTATTCCATGAAGTGTGAATGAGAAAAATGAGTGCCTTTGGAAAGACAATAAAGCGATGGTTAAGACATTAGCTAGTAGCCATTATACAATTATTCCATAAAGTGTTAATGAGAAAAATGAGTGTCCTTGGAAAGAGAATAAAGCGATGGTTAAGACATGAGCTAGTAGCCATTATACAATTATTCCATAAAGTGTTAATGAGAAAAATGAGTGCCCTTGGAAAGATAATAAAGCGATGGTTAAGACATCAGCTAGTAGCCATTATACAAATGTAAATGTATTCAAAGACCTAAAAGAAATCATGCTTATAGGAACAAAGAAAGCCATGGTTACAAAGTTTCATACAATATAAAAAATAAACAAAATATGAAAATCATTAAAAAATGAAATTTTAATGTAAGCATCTGGTTGAATCGAAAAGTATAACAAAAATTTAAAATTCATTAATAAGTGTGACAACTTTTGGATTACTCCTTGAATTTTTAATTCCAACTTCCATTCCATGCATATTGCAAGGGTACCTGTCAAATCTATTAAGCATAGAGTATAAATGTCTTAACACAATAATTAAGTAAATGAAGTAAAGGCTATATTAACTAGTTTGATGTAAGCATTCCAAGTTGCATTTAAAATCAGCACATTGTACCCCATAAATGCATTAATGTATACATGAAAATAAAATAAAATTCACTAACAGAAACTGAAAAGACAATCCACAGAATGGGAGAAAATTGTTGTAATTATATATCTGTTAAAAAGATTTGTATTCAGAACATACAAAGAATTCCTATAACCCCATAATTGCAAGAGAACTATCTCAACTTAGAAATCAAGGAAGGAAATGAATAGACATTTCTTAAAAAAAAAACAAATGACCAATAAACATCTGAAAAGATGCTATTAAGAACATGCAAATCAAAAGATCACAATGAGATAGCACATCATCTCTACCAGGATGGCTATAATAAAAAAGACACAGAATAAGTACTCGTGAGGATATGGAAAAACTGAAGCCCTTTACCCTGCGAGTGGGAACAAAAACTGCTTTGTAAAGTAGCCTGACAACTTTGCAGTTAAACATAGAGTTATTCCGTGAGCTAGCAAATAAATGATTTTATATCATGGTTTCTGCTGCCCAATCTTAATTCATTTATTTTACTGATACACTTTAATTTATTAATTTTTCTGATAAAAGTATACAATTTAAGTGGTTTGAAACCAAGTAAATGAATGCTTTCCCCCTTACAACATCGTTGACTAGTACAATGAGTGTTTTATATCGGTCAGTATTAGCCATCACTCTTACCAACCAGAGTTTTCTCTTTAAAATATTCCCTAGTTCAAGGTGATTAATGTTTATGAGGTTGATATGGAAGTCAGGTGTGACTCTGAGGTTCTTTCCAAACCATCAGTGAAATGGAATTATATTTAGCACCATGTTTTATTAAGTCATTCTATTCTTGGAAATCTAGCAAACCTTAAATAGTATTTACAGTCATTCTCCAGCAACCAAAATATCTTGATTAAGCCTGCAAGATAGCAGAGTTTACAGAAAGACTTTTAAAGCTTACATTTTCATAAGCATGTATTTCCAAATTAACCTCTATGTGTTGGTATCTTTCCTAACGTCATCGTTAAACACATATCCAACAATAAGTCTATTATTATGTACACTAATTGGCTATACTTAGGCTGAGTAGAAAGTTCTCTTTAATGGTCTCTTCAAAATTCCAACCTTACCTGCTGACATTTCGTGAATGTCAAGATACTTATTACAGGGCTGTACTTTCTGGGTTTTGCAACAGATTCTATTGTTATTGACTTTATCTTGATGAAAAAATAATTCTATCTCAGACCTTAGAAAATACCTTTTTGAATAGATAAGAATGTTATTTTGTTAAAGTGCTCAAACCTTTATAGAATTTTTCTTCATTTTTTTTCTTTACCAGTTTTAAGGGGACAAAGACAAGTGATAACTCTTTTGTGTGGTATGTTTATATGTTTAAATCTGTGGATATCATTGATCTATCTTAAAATCGACTGAAGATTTGAGACAAGATAACATTGAATCTGAGAAGAGGTCTACCTGGGAAGCCATATTTTGAGTTAACAATATAAACAATTTCCTAAGAAAATAAAACTATAAGAAGTAAATGTGTTAAAGTCTGATAGTCTTCATCGTCTAACCTGCTACCAAGTGTCACCATTTATTAATCGTCACATAGGGTTTGTTTGACCCCCATACAGGTGATATAGGGGAGGGAGAAGAGAAAAGGCAGGTCTATCTCAGGTGCCTGCTTAGGTGGTCAGAGCTTAGGAGCTGAGCAATAATGGAGGAGCTGGAAGGGTTAGAAATCTTGTCCTAGAATGGCCCAGTTGTCAAAGCAGTCAGACGTTAGACCCGAACTGTGTTCTTATTTCAAATGTTCAGCAAGGGATTTAGAGAGGCAGAGTCAAAACTGTTGCTATGAGTCATCTGGATACCATTGTGGTGCATGTAATGAGAGTAACTAAGAGACAGAGAAAGAGAACTGAAAAAGGTTCACTCATTGATTTTTTTTCAATCACTTAATAATTATTTGTTGTGTTCTTTCCATATGCCACACCTAAGGTAAGATTTAGCGATATAATTGCAAGCAAAACTGGCACAGTCTATGAGATCATGGAGTGTGGATTCTAAGGCAAAAAGAGAAACATTAGTCTAATAGTTCTGTTTTTTTTTTTTTTTTTGCAGTTCAGCTGAAGCTGGGTTTGAACCCACCACCTTCGGTATATGGGGTCGGCACCCTACTTGATGAGCCACAGGTACTGCCCGGTCTAATAGTTCTGTAAATAAAAGCAAATTGCAATCATGAAGAATGTAACAAAGGGAAACATTGCTATGAGAGCCTGTACTGAGGCAACCTGACCTCTCAGGAGCCCGTGCTTTTTAGTCTCTGTTGACCAATGGGAAGTGCCAGCGTTAGAACAGGGTAGGAGAACAACATCTACATATCTCTTCATCAGCTTCCTGCCAACGGTGGCTTTCTAGTTCTCAGCATATCTCTGCTCATCCCCATTCCCTACAGCTTCAGCTCCTGCAATGTAACCCCTTCTCCACGCCTCCAGCTCCTGCTAGCTCTTGTTAGCATCTAGGTGCCTTGGGATTAAAGGACCATAGAAACCCCTTTATTAATTTCTTTTCAGAATCTCATTAGGGACCCTTCTTTTTCCTGCAGGGACAGTGACTAATAGTCAGTTAGGTCAAACTATGGGAAAGGCAGCCTGAGTAGATGGGGCAGCATGTGCAAATGTCCTGTGACGAGAAGGAGCATGGCCAGTCACAGAGAGTGTGCCTGGGACACTGAACACAGCCGTTTGACAGAAGCAGGGGATATTCTGCCAAAAGAAGGAGGAGGCAAGAGTGAGATGACTCAAAGGCTTGTGGGTCCCATTGAGGATTTTGTCTATTATAAAGGCATTTTTGAAGATGTCAAGCCAGAAAATGACTTCATCAGATATGCATTTTTTTTTTTTTGAGACAGAGTCTCAAGCTGTCACCCTGGATAGAGTGCCATGGCATCACAGCTCACAGCAACCTCCAATTCCTGGGCTCGAGCGAGTCTCTTGCCTCCGCCTCCCAAGTAGCTGGGACTACAGGCGCCCGCCACAACGCCCGGCCATTTTTTGGTTGCAGCCGTCATTGTTGTTTGGCGGGTCCCGGGCTGGATTCAAACCCGCCAGCTCAGGTGTACGTGGCTGGCACTTTAGCCCGTTGAGCCACAGGTGCCGAGTCTAGATATGCATTTTTAAAGGATTATTCTGACTGTCCTGAGAAGAACATATTGGGGAATTTCAATAGTGGAAGTGGATGGACTAGTTTCCTAAGAGCTCTTCAAAAAGTTTGAGATGAGGTGATGATCACTTAGACTAAGGTGTTGTCCATAGAGATAAACTGAAGGACATCGATTGGAAAGGTTAAATCGGGGGTCAACAAAGTATGATTTGTGGGTTGTCTTTATAAGTGATGCTTTGCTGGAACATAGCCACACCTATTAATTATACATTACACACGTCTGTGGTCATATCAGCAGAGTAGAGTTATTTGGGACCAACTGGTTGGCCATCAAAATCTCAAATATTATCTGGTGGGGGCGGCACCTGTGGCTGAGCGAGTAGGGCGCCGGCCCCATATGCCGAAGGTGGAGGGTTCAAACCCAGCTTCGGCCGAACTGCAAAACAGAAAAATAGCTGGGCGTTGTGGCGGGCGCCTGTAGTCCCA
>CAUYRH010037212.1:0-50287 GCA_963574655.1 Perodicticus potto | reverse complement strand
GACTAAGGGAGATTCATTCCAGGTATAGCAAGGCGAGTGTAACGTTCAAAAATCAATTAATATGATGCAGGACATCTGGCGCCCTAGCCAGCTCAGCAGACCCGGCGGACCTGCCGCCTCCTCCTTGGTGGTGTTGGTGCTTCGGCAGCCAGCTGAAGTGCCAGTGGGCTGGATGACCGGGAAGGAGGGGGACCTCCAATGCCCACCAGAGGCTCCAATAACCAAAAAGGCTGGACAACTGCTGAGGAGACACCTGGGCCTTGGTGTCTCCTTCACTTTACACTTAGGACTAAATGTGGAACCCCCATTTCCTATGCCTAGGTCAATGTCTTGTGACTTTCCTAGGCGTCAATTCCATGAATGGACTGTATCCATTCATTGATACACTCATTCACCTTGCCCACGGCGGAAGGGACTGTATTCATTCATTTCCTGGCCAAGGAACCCATACACCTATCTATACCCTGAGGCTAAAGGCCTAAAGGAGGAGACGGGGAAAGACCGGGAGAGAAACGGAGAGAGCTTCTCTCTCCCCACTTGAATTCTCTCCCTCTACCAGGAGCTTTAGTGTTTTCTGTATTCTTTTCTGTAAATAAATTCTGTCTTACCACTTGGGGGTGGGGTGGGAAATAATGTAATGAAGAATAATAAAATACATGTATTTAAAAAAAAAAGAAAGAAAAAGCACATAAGTAACTATGTTAATATTAAAAGTGTAGATTGTTAGCAAAAGAAATACAATACATAAAATCAGACAAAGACATCACAAGAAAACTATAGACTAGTGTCCCTTATGCATATAAATTAAAAAGTCCTCAACAAAGTACTAGCAAACCAAATTCAACCATATGTAAGAATTTTACCGCATAACCAAATAAGATATCCCAGGAATACAAGGTTGGTTCAACATAGGAAAATCAATCAATATAATATACTTTATTAATGAAATAAAGAATAAAACTTACATGATCATCTCAGTAGATGCAAAAAGAAAAAAAAATCATTTGCAGGTGGCGCCTGTGGCTCAAAGGAGTAGGGCACCGGCCCCACATACTGGAGGTGGCAGGTTCAAACCTGGCCCTGGCCAAAAAAAAAACAAAAACTGCAAAAAAAATTAGTAAATCATTTGACAAAATCCAACACTTTTTCATGATAAAAACTCTCAACAAGCTAAAAGAAACTTCCTTAGCCTGTTAAAGGACATTCATGAAAAACCCATGCTAACATTATCCTTAATGGCAAGAGATTAAAAGCTATTCCCCTAGGAATAAGGGGATAATAATAAGGGGTCATAAGCACGATAAGGATATCTGCTCTTACCACTTATATTCAACATTGTACTAGAGTTTATAACCAAGTCAATTAGACAAGAAAAGTAATAACAGAATTTAGGTTGGAAAGGAAGAAGTAAAACTATTTCTATTTGTAATGACATTGTCTTCTACACAGAAAAAAAGCATTCCACACCAAAAAAAAAATTATTAGAACTAATAAATGCATTCAGCAAAGTTATAAGATATAAGATCAATATATAAAAGTCAATTGTATATTTATATACTAGCAAGGAACAGTCTGAAAATGAAATATTCTAGATGTCTATTACTAGACATCTCTTCATGCAAGATATACAAATAGCCAATAGACATAGGAAAAGATACTCAACATCAAGAGCCATTAGGGAAATGGAAGTCAAACCATAAGTACTACTTCACACCCACTATGATGTCAAAAAAATGGACAATAAAAGCTTAGTGAGGATGTGGAGAAATTGCTGGTGGGACTATAAAATGCTCCTATTGCTTTGGAAAACAGTTTGAAAAGTCTGTAAAAAGTTAAACATGGAGTTACTTTATTACCCAGCAATTCCACTCTTTGCTTTTCAACATAATTGAAAACATGCCTACACAAAAACATGCACATGGATATTCAAGGGGTATTATTCATAAAAGCCAAAAGGTAGAAACAACCCACTGTCCAGTAAGTGATGGATGGATAAATAAAATGTGGTATATTCATATAATGGAATATTATTCAGCCATCAAAAATGAAGCATTGATACATGCTACAACATGAATAAATTTCAAAAACAGTATGCGAAGTGTGGTCAGGCACAATCAGGAAGAAAAACAAACAAACAAACCCTTTAAAATGTGGCCAAAAGACATGAACAAAAGTTTTCCAAAAGAAGACAGGCAAATGGGCAATAACCACAAAAAAATGCTCAATGTCATTAATCATCAGGGAAATTCTTTCCCCTGTCAGCATGGCTATCATTAAAAAGTCCAAATACATTTCTTGTACCCTCAATGACTCCCCAACAATAAAAATTAAAGAAAAAAAGTCCAAATACAATAAATGCTGATATAGATACAGAGAGAAAGGCATCCTTATGCACTATTGGTTCTGTACAACCTCTATATAAAACCGTATGGAGATTTCTCAAAGAACTAAAAATCAATCCAGCAATTTTACTGATAGGTATCTACCCAAAGGAAAATAAGTCTTTTTTTTTTTTTTTTACAATTTGAAATATTTTCTTTTTTTAAATTTATTTTTATGTTTTTTAATTTTTATTGAATCATAGCTGTGTACATTAGTTCAATCATGGGATACAGTGTGCGGGCCTCACATAAAATCTGAAATATTTTCATCCTCCTGTTCGACATAACGTTCATGAGATTTTCTTGTTTACTGTGTGAAAACATTTGTGTTCTGCATTTAGTAGGTTTCTCCTGACCCTTCAAAGATGCACCTCAATTTTATCAAAAAGATGCTTGCACTCACGTGTTTATTGCAGCACAATGCACAATTCCAAAGATTCAACCAAAGTGCCCAACAATTCATGAGTGGATTAACAAAATATATGTGTGTGTGTATGTGTGTACAACTTAGTCATAATAAGGAATGAGTTAATGTCCTTTGCAGCAATTTGAATAGAACTGAACTCAGTATCTTAAGTAAAATATCTCAAGAATGGAAAAACAAACGCCACATGTACTCCCTAATAATTTGGAACTAATTGATGGGCAAACATGGCCACAGAATGAAGTAAAATTCATTGGAAATCAATGAGGGGTTGGGGGAGGAGAGCTCTAGACCTACCTAATAGGTACAGTGAATAATATTCAGATTACAGGCACACATTTAGCCCCAACTAAAGCAATACAAAGCTATCCATGTAACAAAAGATTTTATATTTCCTTAATAATTTGAAATTAAAAAACTAAAAGAAGAGTTAATATGGGAGTAGAGCAATGACTAAGAGAACCAGAGACTCTGGTGAGGTTCAGTTACTTTTTCGTCTTAATCTAGTCACATAGGTTCATTGAGTAATTTCTGTACTTTATGTGCATTAAATGTTATTAAATGTCTATAAAAATAAAATAACAAACATACACAAAAAAGTGTGGTCAGTCACAAAGGCCGAATATATGTTCATAGGAATCTTTTTGTAGGAAAATCCATGGACACAGAATGCAAATTAGTGGTTGCTAGGGGTTAGCTGGGAGGAGGGAGAAATGAGGAATGACTGACTGCTAATGCAGACAGACTTTCTTTGGTAGGTGATGAAAGTGTGCTGGAATTAGATAGTGGTGGTGGTTGCACAACTTTGTGAATATATTAAAATGTACCGTAACTACTTTGAAAGGGTGACTTTTATGGTGTGTGAATTATACTTGAGTAAAAAAGGAGATACAATATAAAATTAGAGTTAAGTAAAACTTTGTAATTCTACACATTAAATATAAAATTTCTGCTTAAACTGGTGATGCATCTTTTAAAACATTTGGCCACTGAAAAGGCATAGAAATCATAACCAACTCAGGAGTAATGAATGTTGTTAGTGCTCATATCGCAGTATCTATGTGGTGACATTGATGATAGTAAGAGCCAGTGTTCCTTGGAAGAACAGCTGATTCCAGGTTAGAGTAGGAAATGTACAAGTTAAACGTGGAGAATCCTTTTGTATCCTTTATCAGAAAGCAAGGAAACCATCAGTACTCTGTGGTCACATCCAAAAATCTCAGGAGCCAATCTAAGAAGACTTCTTTTGGCTAAAAAACAAGCTTATTTGGGAACCAATAGGAATAATAACTGCATTAGATTGAAACACCCTTATGAGTTCATAATAAAAACAAATAATTGACTGCCTTTGGAGGATATTAGTCAACCAACTCATGCTGAAGGCTGGTAAATAAAGAATTAAGAACTTACCCTGCCTTTCTTGTACTTTAGGATAAACGAATAGTTTATGTGATCAATAATAGAATTAGAATATCATCATTTTTCAAACCCCTGATAAATAAAAGATTTAGGTATTGCTTATCAATGGCTGCCGACATCACAAAAGGAAAGACAACCAGATATTTTGTGTCTCCTGAGGGATGCTCATGCCACCAGCTAGGAAGACGTTGCCAGACCCTTCTTACCAAATTAGGTCACACCTATAGCTCTAACTACCAGTTCATAGGAACTAAAGAGGGACAGACAGAAGAACATGTTAAAAGACATCACTGAGATACAAGCAGCAAAATGCAAACTGTGGGAAGTCCCATATGATAAGTTGCCCTGTTTCGTCAACAAACAAACTGTAAGGGAAAAATCAGGGCAACTTATATATAGAAGAGACTTAGAAGACACCTCAGGTAAATGCAGTATGTGGACCTCGTCCTGCTCCTGATTTAAACCAATCAACTGTAAAAAGGCATAAGATCTGGGGAACTGAACACCAGCTTGATACTTGATGATATCAAGGAATGATGTTAATTCCTTTGGATGTTATGATACTGAAGGCCCACAGGGACAGAGCCTTCCACCCCTCAGCTTACCATGGGGCTATGGAGAGCAGAGCCCAGGGAAGCGGCGTGGAGAGGCTGAGCCAATGAAGCCCAGTTTATTCTTGCAAAGTCATAGCTAAATCACCTTTGCTCCATTGAAGAAGATGTGCAAGGGGTAGTGCATAATAGGAAAAACTAACTTTTTTCCTCTGCTATTCACACACTTCTGTGACCAAATGCATGTGGGCTTTTCACCCAGCAGGCAATTCTCTGACACTAGCTGAATGTCCTATAATTTGGTTCAATTCTGACACTACCTACCTGAAGTCAGAGGCAGATCCCATAGGTGAAGGCCTCTGTCCCCAAGGCTGCCCCCACTTCAGATGCCAATTACAAATACAGGCCTCTGGTAGTTCTGACCAATTGGCTATAAATTGGTCGTTCCCATGACCCTTGAATTCAGTTATCTGCCAGAATGTGTCATGGAACTCAGGAGAACACACTAGTTTATTATAAAGGTTTTACAAAGGATACAATTGAATAACTAGATGAAGAGCTACACAGGGCCAGGCATGTGGCAAGGAGCTTCCCACACGTCTATGGAGCTTCATTTTGTAGGCATGCTCAGTTGTCACCTCACTGTGCATTCCCGGAGGATGAGGTGTGGGGCTGACAATTCGGAGCTTCTAATTGTAGTGTAGTCTTTCTGGTGACTGGCCTCTCACCCCAGAGCCTACCAAGAGTCACCTCAATAGAACAAAGGATGCCCCTATTAGGAAATTCCAAGGGATTTAGGAACTCTATGTCAGGAACCTTGACCAAAGACTAAATATTTGAACATCACATTCTCTTACCTCTACTGTTCTGAAATGGCAAGAGTTGTAGAAGCTCTATGCCAAGGACCAGGTCTAAAGTATGTATTTCTGATTATAAATCACAGTATCACAGATGTGAAGATGGGTCAGGGTATTCTTGAAGAGCTGTCCCCCACTTGAAATCATGACTTTGTGCAAAGTCAGGGAGGCCTTTTATACATGTCCCTGTGTGCTGTGTTTGCAGGACTGGAGGCAGGACTTCAAGATGGCAAGTAAAAGAAAGTTCCAAAGTGACTGAGGGTTTCCTGGCTTTCCCTAAAGGCTGAAAGGAAAGTGAGGTTTATATGTAGCCACAGCCCAGGCCTGAGTTCTCTTGGCAGTATGAGAGCTGATCCTGTCTCCCCCTGACCCATGTGTTTTCCTCTAGCTGCAACAGCAAACGCTACCTGGAGACGCTCCCCAACACCAGCATCATCATCCCCTTTCACAACGAGGGCTGGTCCTCCCTCCTGCGCACCGTCCACAGTGTGCTGAACCGCTCTCCCCCAGAGCTGGTCGCTGAGATTGTGCTGGTCGACGACTTCAGTGATCGAGGTAGGATCTGCCCCACCCAGCTTCCTGCCTGCTGCTCTCCGTCCAGGGACATGCCACAGGGGTGGCAGGCTTTCCCTTCTTCAGCATGTCAACAGATAGACCGTGATTTACTGAATGCTTGCTGCGTGCCAGGCCATGGACCTTGCACTGCACACATGTCCTCTCATTTAAACCTCACAAGCACCACTGAAGAAACTTCTGTTTTTATCCCCTTTCTATCAGTTTAGAAATGCATTAAACTGCAAAGAACAGAAAACTTGATAAACACTAGCTCAAACAATGAAGAATTCATTCACTTGTCTGTCTATCTATGTATTACATAACAAGACATACAGGGCTAGTACAACTGGCTGGTCAGGGCTGTCATTAAAGAACCAGGCTTTTTCTTTCTTCCTGGTTCCTCATCACACAAAATTAGTATCCCTGAAAGTCTATCTCTCTGGCAAGAAAAGGGGGAAGAGCAAAGAGCACAAAACCTCTGCCTGTCAAGGCGTTGCCTTCTTATTCAGGAAAGTCTTCCTGAAGACAAAGCCAAAACTGTGATATCTAGATGCCCCTATCCTACAGGGAAGCAGAGAATGTGAGTGAGTGTTTGTGGCCTCTCTAATAGAGCTAGGAAAGGAAGAAGTGTATTAGAGATGTCCAGTAAGCCTATCTATAGTACTCGCTGCACCATTTTACAGATGAGAAAACTGAGACCCAGAGAGGGTAAGTGACTTACCCTTGGTTGCAAAGCTCTTAGATACTAATGTGGTGACTAAATGATGTCTGCTGGCCCCCAGCATGTGATCCTAACAATATGCACAGCCTCTTAACTATAAGTTTCACCCTGTGGAACTCTCAGTTTTGGTTTTAAGAGACATAGAGATGGGGCCAAAAAATGAAATCTAAGAAGAAATTGCCCTCCAGCCAATGTCATCAAGCCTAGTCTTTGCATTGAAACTTTCACCAATTGCAGCAAAATCAAGAGAAGGTCTTTCGGCTCGGCGCCCATAGCTCAGTGGTTAGGGCACCAGGCACATACACCAAGGCTGGCGGGTTCAAGCCCAGGCCTGCCAAACGACAATGACAACTGCAACAAAAAAATAGCTGGTCATTGTGGCAGGCGCCTGCAGTCCCAGCTACTTGGGAGGCTGACGCAAGAGAATCACTTAAGTCCAAGAGTTTGAGTTTGCTGTGAGCTGTGACGCCACAGCGCTCTACCGAGGGTGACATAGTGAAACTCTGTCTCCAAAAAAAAAAAAAGAGGGAGAGAGAAGGCCTTTCCTCTGCTCACCTTCTTGCAGAGACGCTAATAAGCAGTGCAGAAAGTGAGGGTAAGTGCACTCCAGAATAATTGCAGCTGACAGTGTCAGAGGCAGCTAACCTGCCCATTGCCCCTTTTTAATATCACACTCTTAATAATATACCTTTATTGCAGAGGCCTGGGTGTGTGAATGTGGATATTTAACTCGGCCTACAAGGTCCATAAAGTCTTTTCTAACCCTTGATATACACTCGTTCTCATGGTACCCTTTATGTTTCCTTCCTACATTTTACTACTTAACATTGGTAGAATTAAAATACTTGTGTGAACATTGGTTTGTTGTATGTCACTCCTGCTAGGCTGTACACTGTGAGTGCAGTGACCATCACGTTGGTTTTACTCACCATTGATCTCCAGCTCCTTAGGCATAGAGTAGGTGCTTGATACATGTTTGATGAATGATCAGAGTTCAGTTCCTCTTTTCTGTTAGCACGTCCATCCTGGTGACAATAGCCTCAAACAACAGTATGTAACATTTACGTCCTCAAAGTGAGGTCTGAGCCCACAGAGGGTAGGGGATGTGCATTTCTCACCCCATTGTCCTGCTCTTTAGCAGAGAGGTTAGTAGTAGTTAATATCTCTCATCCTGGCCTTGCCACACCCTAGCTCTGTGACCTTGACCCAGTCACTTAACCTTTCCGTGCCTCAATTCCCTCATCTATAAAGTGTTATCACAATAGTACCTACAGGTGGCTGTGACAGATTAATGACTTAGGGCGCCGGCCCCATATACTGAGGGTGGCGGGTTCAAACCTGGCCCTGGCCAAACTGCAACAAAAAAAAAAAAAAAATCAAGAAAAACAAACAAACAAAAAACAGATGTAAAGTGCCCAGGGTGGTGCCTGGCTCAGAGTGAACATAAAACTGAGTATTTAAGCTTGTTAGTATTACTGTTATAGACATTGTGGACAGCTGATTTGCAGGAGGGGGAGTCAGGGACATATGTGCAGACATGGAGGCACAGATGCCATCTCCTCTTTCTGTGGATAAGAAGGTTTTGCAAACTGTAAAACACAAAACAGTTGGGCTATGGTTTCACTCTCTACCTAATTGTCTCCCTGCTCCCTTGCCTTTCTCTTTTAATAATAGCAGCCCCCATTCCAAGGACAATTTCAGTGTTCTTGATGACAGCCTCTAAGGGAAGCCTTGGGCCCCCTGGGACTCAAGTAATTTGCTGGGAGTGACATAGCCACTGAGTGGCACCCCTAGGCCTATGGACTCAACACCCAGGTCCTGTGCTCAGCTGCAGCCACCTGCTCCCTCTCGCCTGGTTTCCTTTCCTCAGTCTTTTCTTGGTCTCATCCTCCTCTGGTTTGGGCCTGCCACCCACAGGCCAAGGACTCAAAGCTGGGCAAGGCAAAGAGAAAAAACTGAGCAGATTGCTCAAGTGATTAATTGATTTCCTGAAGCCCCAAGCAGCCTCTGCTGGTCAGGGGCAGACACCTGAGCCTTCACTCAGGCACCGGCTGCCTGCTCCAAGCAGGGCCACACAGAAGGAGAGGGGGACTGTGCTTTCTCACTCCCCACTTTGTGTGTTGGCCAGCTGCAATGGGGCTCTCTGCTGTGCCGGGACAGGGATCCTGCTGTGCCCTTCCTCTGCCCTTCCTCTGCCCGGAGGCCCTCCTTCCAGCTCCCCCCATGGCGTGTGGTTACACGTTTTTTGCTGAGCTGTTTAGTCATGGTTGTTCTCTTCTCCCACCTTCTCTCAAAAGGTATCCAACCTTTTGTTTTCTCTGCTGCCCATTGGAAGAGTGAAGAGTTGTCTTGGGCTACACATTAAATACACAAACACTAAGGAAAACTGATTAGCAAAAAAAAAAAAAAAGGTCCATGCATATACTTTTCATGATAGCTGACACAATAGATAAGCAAAAAATGTCCTCACAAAATTACCACATGGCCCACAGGCCACAGATTGGACACTCCTGCACTAGAGCATTTGTGGTCTAGAAGTAGGTGATTAATAAATGTCTGTGAATGGGTGAATGAATGCATGAGGAGGGAAGGAGGAAGTGTATGTCAGCTGGCGCCGCATACACAGAAAACCATCACCAGCAACAGGGCCATCTACAGACAGAAAGACAGGTGTGGCTGTGGAAGACAGAGCAGTTCCTGCAGGGGCTGGCCCTGGCCCACATCTTTGAGTTCTTAGGCTTAGGCCTTTGTACCCCATTTTGCTGAAGCATCAGAAGTTCTGGGGTTGACCCTCAACACTGGACAGGGTCCCTCCCTGAACATCACAGGGCATCAGTCCTCCAGGCATGGAATGAAACGAGCATAAACCGGATTAGAAACAAACATCTCTCCTAGTTGGGTTAAAAAAGAATTTTGAGATCATCTAGGGCAGGCAGTGGGTTTGGCCTTGCTCCTCAAGAGCAGTTGGGACCCCAGGGATGTCTCAGGAAATGTCATGGGTATGGAGAACCTCACAGGCACAGGTGGGGTTCAGGTGCCTCTCCTGGCATGGTCAATGTTTGCTTTTTTAAAAAGTAAGAGGAGCTCCACTGCTAAAAAATAAAATCTGCAAAAACCACAGGTGTAACTCAACCTGCACATTTCACAAAAGGAAAACCCGAGTCCTGGAGCAGTGGGCAGACTTGACTAAGAGCACACTGCTGGCTGGATGCAGAGGAGGGACAAGGACCCCTCTCTGGGCTCCAGTGCAGCCTTGCACCTCCCCACCTTTATGCCTTTCTATTCCCAAGGGGACGTCTCAACAAATTATTTTCCCTTTGTATTAAAGAGCACACTTCTTGCCTAAAAGAGTTCATTATCAAACATGGTCAGTCCTGAGCTGTGTGGTTTGCAGCTCTCATATCCTAGTTTCATCAATGTTGTGTGTACTCAGCCGTAAAGATAGCAACATCCCTCCCCCCAAAAGAGTGTAACAATCTTGACAAAGAAAAGGTACATTTCCTAAGAATGACATTCTCCAAGTACATCTATTTTTCCAGAGAGCAAAAATATTAATCCAATGTGGTACCAACTTCAGATCTTAAAAACGTAAAGAGAACAAATGCTGTCCCATTCTACAGCTGGGAATGAGAATGGAGAGCCCTGTTTGCTGCCCCTTTGCTCAGTGGATCAGGCCCTGAGCCTGGAGGAGAACTCCTACTTCATGCCCCTCGGTCTTCTGCCTTAGCTGTCGTATTTTGCAGCCTGCATTTTTCAGAAAAGCAATCATTATTCTTGTTTCAAGAAGAAATTCTCAAGGCAGCTTTGGAAGAAAACTTTCTCAGCAGTGATTGTTTTAAAAATGAGATTTGGGAGAAGCAATTTCAGAATTATGGAGAGGCCTGTCTAAAGTACAGCAAATATGGGCCATCCTGAAAGACAGATTTCTCTGGGCCACGTTAGCAGAGGCAGTTCTCAGAGTTGAAATTCACGGATGCTAACTACAGGCTAGATTGGCACTACCTAGCAGAAGGCATTTTCCTCTGAAATGAAGCTCCTCCAGGATCCTCAGGGCAACTAATTATAATTCAGCTACGGGTCGAGACCTTGGGTAAGAGACAAAATTGGAGCAGATGAATTCTCGAAATAAGATCCAGAGCTTTGTGTGAGCAGCGTCAGGGACTAGAGAGGAGGCAAGCGCTGACACTGGAATATCCTGGCCCTGCTGACAGATCCATCACTGCAGAGTTTTTCAGGGGTCTCCAAAGCTCTTCAAATGTATGAGCTTTGCTCAAGGATTAGGGGGGCATGGAGGTGTTTTTACTCTTGTGGAAGAGCACAGTGGAGGTATAGGCTGGCAGATTTGCCTGCAGGTTGCACTGCCTGGGTGGCACGTTTTTTATTAGGAAAAACAAGAAAGGTTTTTGTTCATTTGTTTATTTCTACTCCCTTCCTTCTTCTTCCCTTCCCCACCTTCAAATAGTATTGTTTTAAAGGAAAAGAACGTAATAATGGAAAGGACGGTTGTCTTTGGATGAACTACGAGGTGCCTGCCATGTTTAGGTACAGCAGTGAAAGGCTATAGTGTGATCTCATTGACAACTTTTCTGCCAACTCGACTCCATATCAACAAACAAACAAAAATGTCCACAGGGAATGTTTCCTAACAGGATGTTTGTAAGCAGGTGTCTGCAGAGCTTTGATAGGTTGTTGGCAGTGATTGGAGCTCCAAGGAGTACAAATGTTGCCGGGCCCCTTAGCTCATGTGGCAGAGACCCTCACCAGCGAGGCTGGAGTCAGAGCCCTCTTCCCGTGACAGCTGTCTTCACTCTGGCCTGCACTGTCACACCTTGCCGGTCATGGGAACACATCACAGAAATCCATTTTGCCCTGTCCCACTTCGCGTTTCAACATGCCACTCTTGATACTGTCCTAAAAGCATCTACTCCCCATTTCTTGTCTTCTGAGACCTCAGCTTGTTTCCGGTACCACTGCAACTGTTGGGGTCGCCGTTGCCCACTTGCATTTGATTGCTTAGGTTCTTTTATCTTGTGTTTTGTGCTGTATATTTTGTTTTTCTGTATATCTGTGCCGATTTACCAAAGTAATGTGTATTATTATATTTATGAAATGACACTGTGCTGGGCACTGTGCTAGGTGCTGGGGATACCACCGGAATAAGATAAGCTTCCCTGGGAGGCTGACATCCAGTAGGGAGAGACATAAGGGGCCATGTGCTACTTGCAGGAGGAGGTCCAGACATTGTGTGGTACAGAGGACCCAGGGAAGACTTCCAGAGAAAATTCCAGCCAAACTTATTTCAACTATATTATTACTCGTTGGGTTAGTAGAGGTGGGGAGGGAACAGAACGAGCTTAGGCTGAGTCTTGAGGAGAAACTAGAAAGTGCAGAAAGAACCATCCATGACCTCATGGATGTAATTATTGTTAATATTTAGGCTTTTCTTTTCCCCAGCATGTTTGCTTTTTTTTTTTAACAGACCCTTATTTTTTAGAGCAGTGCAGTTTCACAGCAAAACTGAGCTGAAAGTACACAGAGATCTGCAGCTATACCACTCGGGACACACTGATCTCATTTGAAAGTAAGAGAGTCCCTGCTATCAAAAATCCCGTATTAGAGCGATGTATTTGTTACAATCAATCTGCATTGACACATTATTATCTCCTAAAATCCACAGTTTACATTAGGGTTCACGCTTGATGTACTTTCTAAGGGTTTGGACAAATGTGTGATGACATGTATGCACCGTTACAGTATCACACAGAGTAGTTTCATTGCCTTAAAAATCCCTGTTCCACCTAGTCATCCACCCCACCCCCAGCCCCTGGTAATCACCAAGCTTTTTACTCTCTCTACAGTTTTGCCTTTTCCAGAATGTTATGTTATGTAGTTGGACTCACAGCATGTAGCCTTTTCAGATTGGCTTCTTTCACTTATTCATATGCATTTAAGATTCCTCCTTGGTGGCTTAATAGCTCTTTTTTTTTTTTAGTGATGAGTAATATTCCATTGTCTGGATGCACCACAGTTTATTTATTCGTTCACCTATTGAAGGCATCTTGGTTGCTTTCAAGTTTTGGCAAATATAATAAAAATGCTATAAACATTCATTTCAGCTCATTTACATAAATACTCAGGAGTGTAACTGCTGGATCATTTCATAAGAATATGTTTGGTTTATAGCAAACTGCCAAACTATCTTCCAAAGTCACTGAATCATTCTACTTTTCCAGCAGCAATGAATGAGAGCTAGTTCCTATTGTTCCCCACCCTCTCCAGCATTTGGTGGTGTCAGTGTTTTGGACTTTGCCATGAAATAGATGTGCAATAGTTGATTTAATTCACATTTGCTGTTTTTTGTTTTTTTCTTTTTTATTGTTGGGGATTCATTGAGGGCACAGAGAACCAGGTTACACTGACTGTATTTGTTAGGTAAAGTCCCTCTTAAAATAGTGTCCTGCCTCTGAGACACCCTGCCACCCCCCTCCCTCCTTCCCTTTCTCCACTCCCCAATTCCCCCACCCCCTACCATGTACTAGGTCGTCAGTTGTCCTCATACCAGAATTGAGTACATTGGATTCTTGCTTCTCCATTTTTATGATGCTTTACTAAGAATGTGTTTCAACTCTATCCAGGTTAATACAAAAGATGTAAAGTCTCCATCTTTTTTAGCAGATGAATAGTATTCTATGGTATACACATACCACAGCTTGTTAACCCCTTCCTGGATTGGTGAGCACTTAGGTTGTTTCCACAGTTTGGCAATTATAAATTGAGCTGCAATAAACAGTCTCGCGCAAATGTCCTTATGATATAATGATTTTCTTTCTTCTGGGTAGATGCCCAGTAACAGGATTGCAGTATCAGATGGGAAGTCTAATTTGGGTTCTTTGAGGGTTCTCCATATTTCCTTCCAAAAAGGTTGTATTAGTTTGCAGTTCCATGAGCAGTGTAGAAGTGTTCCCTTTTTTCCACATCCATGACAGCATCTGCACCTTTGAGACTTTGTGATGTGGGCCATTGTCACTGGGGTTAGGTGATATTTTAGGGTAGTTTTGATTTGCATTTCTCTGATAATTAGGAACAATAAACATTTTTCATATGTTTGCTATCCTTTCATCTAGTCTATCTTCTATAGAGAAGGTTCTAGTCATCTCTCTTGCCCCTTGATATAAAGGATTATTGGCTTTTTTTTTGTTGATTAACTTGAGTTCTCTGTAGATCCTAGTTATCAAGCTTTTGTCCAATTCATAATATGCAAATATATTTTCCCATTCTGATGGTTATCTATTTGCCATGGTTGTTGTCTCCTTAGCTATATAGAGCTATTCAATTTATTTAAGTTATATTTGTTGTTATTGCAATTGCCACTAAAGTCTTCTTCATAAAGTCTTTCCCCGGTCCATTAACTTCAAGTGTTTTCCCGACAGTTTCTTTGAGGATTTTTGTAGTTTCATGCCTTAGATTTCGATCTTTTATCCATCTTGAATCAATTTTAGTGAGTGGACAAAGGTTTGGGCCCAGTTTCAGTCTTTTATATGTGGTTTTCCAGTTTGAGACAGAGTCTGACTCTCTGTCACCCTGGGTAGAGTGCCTTGGTGTCATAGCTCACAGCAACCTGAAACTCATGGGCTTGAGTGATCCTCTTCCTCAGCCTCCCAAGTAGCTGGGTCTATAGGAGCCCACCACAACACCTGGCTAGTTTTTCTGTTTTTAGTAGAGACAATGTTTCACCCTTGCTTAGGTTGGTCTTGAACTCCTGAGCTCAAGCAATCCTCCTGCCTTGGTTTCTCAGAGTGCTAGGATTACAGGTGTGAGCCACTGTGCCCAGCCTAATTCAGATTTCTTAATGGTATATGATGTGATCATCTGTTGATATACTTAACTGCCATTTGTAATTTTTTTTTTTTGTTCTCAGTGTTTTTCCATTTTTCTTTTTTCTTTCTTTTTTTTTTTTTTGAGACAACTTTACAACTCATTTTTTTTTTCTATTAATCTATCACAGACATCTTTCGGGTCAATAATAGATATAGAACTAACTCATTTGTTATTTCATAGCTAGATAATATTCTGTCATGAGAATCTACATTTAGTCCCTTTTTATTGAACTTTATATAGTGGATGTCTAATCACATATAATTTTGCAACCTGGTTTCTTTCACTTAATTTGCTATAGTCTTTTACCACTATCATTATGTATTGACTGCCACATCTCTCCTTTTCTGAGTTAAAATAGAGACAGGAGTCCAAAACCAGAATCTCAGCAATATTGTTGGAGAGGCTGATCCAGAGAACACAAGGCAGGCCTCTCTAGACCCCTTTCCTCCTGAACTGACTAACCCAGAGATGGACTTAGCAGCCAAGAAACTGTGTACTCCCTGGCAGGGCAGGAAGGCAGGATAAAGCCGGCCATGCAGGTACAGTGACTGTGCTCACTTCAGCCTGCCCAGGCTCACCTCCTTGGCCACCAGAGGTGAAATAGTAGTCCCTCCATGAAGTATGAGAGCAGGGGAAGCAGTTTCATTTTGTAGCTAATGACACAGGGCTCAGAGGGGTCATGAGTAGGTGACCTAAACTACTTATCTGCCCTTGGAATCGTCTACTGGTTGGTAATTGCATTTGACAGGAGGGGTTGGTCTTCCCCACCAAGGGTTCTGTCACATTCAGAATCCCAGATCTTTACTATCAGTCTCTAGCATGTCTTACCACTAAGGAAATCCACAGGCTTTCTTCACTCTTCTCCTTTAATATCTTTGGCATCCTAAACACTTTTCCCTCAGACTCCAAAGGAGAGAGCCACTAAAAAGATTAAAGCTGTTACAGAATATCAATTAGTTTATAATCAGGGAAATCTGGTGGATATCTGGCAGAAACAAGGATGCAGGCGTCAATATATTTATGGGCTATTTGTGCATCTTTAAAAAAAATCCCAGGATTTTGTGAATCAAGCACTGTATAAATGATTTACTGGGAGAGCAACCAAAAAAAAAATAAAATAAAATAAATCGCTCAGATTACATCTGAAGCATCAAAAGCTCCAGTGTTTGGGAAAGAATCGCTTCTGTAGTGGAAAATAGCTGTGTTATATTTTCAGAAAGGTGATGCTTCTATTGAGGTGAGCAAACTCTTTACATTTTAAAATATTGGCACAGGAAGACTGTGCTAAATTACAGATATTCTCCTGACTTTCTTGTGAGGATTTAAATCTAACTTTTTCTACTGTTTTATCTGTGTTTCCTTAAAAACATAATGTTGGGGGGAAGCAAAACCCAATGAAAAACAATATGGGAGGTTCTTGGATAAGGTCCCCAGAGTAAGGACCAAGGAACTGGCACCTACCATCATTGTCTGTCTTTGGGGAACTCGTGGGCCTTTCTGCCAGCTAAGGTCTGTTGTGAATTCTTATTTATAGAGCCTAAGGGTGATGAGAGTTGAGACTAAAATAAAAATAAATTGGTTCCTTAATGTCTGGTTGGGTCTAGCACAAACCCAACCAAGTTCTATCCATGTCATTCACATTTAGCTCAACAATAACATCAATAATAATAATAATAAGACTTAGCAACAATATTGCACTTACTACAAGACTGGACAATTAAGTCTGTGAACTGACCACAGAAAAAATGCTACATACCTCATTTCTGAACATCACTACAGTTACCTTCAAAGTACTCCCTTTGGGAAGCTATGCACTGACACCAGAGCCTAGTCCATACCTCAAAGCAATTTTGGAACCCTTTTTCTGGAATGGCCATCCAAGCTGTCATCAAATTACCCTTGATGTCCTCAAAGTCTTCAAAATGTCTTCTTTTCAATATTTATCTTCAAATAAAGAAAAAAGTCTTTGGGGGCCACATCAGGTGAGTAGGGAGGGTGTTCTAATACAATTATTTGTTTACTGACTAAAAACTCCTTCAGAGACAGTGCCATGTGAGCTCATACATATTGTGATGCAGGAGCCACACCTTTCTCATGCCAAGATTTTCAGTTAAGGTTTTCCTATAGTTTCTTTATCAACGTTTACTTGGTCTGCTATGCTTCTCATAGTCAGCCAATGGTTTTGACGCACAATTTGATGAGTTTTTGCAAAGTTTTTGTCAGTTCTCCTTACTGGCCACCCAGACCTCTCTTCATCAGTGATGCTTTCCTTCCCCTCAGAAAAAGGTTTAACCCATTTTCACACTGTCTTTTTCTTCATAGAATTATCCCCATAAACTTGGACTAAAATGTCCCTGATTTCCCTTCCACTCTTGTCAAGTTTAATAAGAAATTTCCAAATGTTTATTTGTTGCTCTAATTCAAGCCCCAACATTTTTGTGACAGTACACAAAAACACACAACAACAAAAATGAATGCCACTCAGAAAGACACTGCCACTCATCAACATGAACACAACTATGAGACACTGATGTACCAAGGTTATGAAACCTTACCAAGTTGTTTGTACAGTGCCACCAACTTAAGTACACAAAGGCAAGTTCACAAACTTAATTGTCAGGCCTTAGCATGTTCCAGACATTGATACAAGTGATTTAAACACCTTATATTAACTTTATAGGAGCTTCTTTGTAGCCCGCATTTGCCTAAAGGGAAAATTCACATTTGCCAGTGAGTTGAAATGGTGGGGAACTTGAGGCCTTACAGCTATATGTGGCCCTCTATATCCCCAAGTGTGGCCCCTTGACCAAATCTAAACTTTACAGAACAAATATTTTATTAAAAGGATCCAGAAGGCCACATATGGCCCCAAGGCTATAGATTCCCCACCCCTGAACACTCAAGTATGTCTATCAGGCAGCCACAAGTCCAGAGCCAATTTTGGTTTGATTTAAATCTAAAGGCATTTTCAGAGCCGTAACCTCAGAGGTTTAAAATGCTAGGGGTGTTCACAGGCAAAAAAAACTGGGTGGGGCAGCACCTGTGGCTCAAGGAGTAGGGCACCGGCCCCATATACTGGGGGTGGCGGGTTCATACCCCACCCCAGCCAAAACTGCAAAAAAGAAAAAAAGAAAAAACCTGGGCAATACCTGACAGTCCTGAAGATCAAGAAGGCCAAACCCCCATATTTATATATCATTTATTTATTCTAAAAATTTTTTTAAAGAAGATGATTGCACTATACCAATATAGTGTCCATGGGCATTGAAAATTTGTCTTTTCTCTCTTTTTCCTGCTTTACTGTCTCAAATACTGAAACCTCATGAAAATGTAATTTTTACATCATAACATAGAATAAAGAAATAGGCACACGTCAAGGCTACAGTGACCTCCCTTCCACTTGTGTGACTTAGTGATGTTAGGTCCTGGAAAGCATTAACAGATGCAGGCTGCCTTTTCCAACCTTTGGAAATCCTCAGTTCCTTCCCCTAAAAGGCCAAAATGCTCATTCCTCCTTGAATGCCCCAAACATTAATTTTATTTGTTTGCTTTATAAATGTAGACCTCAGAGATGTGTACTTTTTTCTTTTTTTGCAGTTTTTGGCTGGGGCCAGGTTTGAACCCGCCCCCTCTGGTATATGGGGCTGGCACCCTACTCCTTGAGCCACAGGCGCCGCCCGAGATGTGTACAGTATTTACAAGTAATCAGGAACTTCAAAATAACCAACAACTTCCTGTCATCTACTCATTGGCCTCCCTTCCCTGGCCTATTCACGAATGGGATTTATTGGGCATTGCTAATTATCTGCAATGAGAGTGAAAACAGGTGGAATTATAAGCTATGCCTTCTGCCTGGTCTTCTCAGAAACTGTTTTTTTCTAATGCTGTCCAAATATATGGTTTAGAATATTCTATAATAAATAATAACTGCGCTCCAGTCACTGTTAATGGAAAACTCAAAGTAACAATTACCTTCCCAGCACCTCCACACCAGCCAGCAGATTTGTTTCTACCAGGTAGGAGAAAAGACCAGTCCTGACCATTCCCAGCAAACATGTTCCTGCTTTAGAATAGCACTTTAACTCACCAGAGAATGAAAATGACCCATAAATAGACCTTCTTCCTGAGCAGAGTTGACACTAAATATTCTTAGTAGCAGGCATGAAACCCTGTCTTCCTTCCCCTTTATCCTGCAGGGAGATGGGGAATGTAGTCAGTTTAGTGAACTGTTCCTCCCTTCCCTCATTCCCTATTATTCCAACTGTACCGTTGCTAAATCCAGATGTGTTTCCAGGCAGTTCCATCTCTGTCCTTCCCCTTCCTCCATAGCATGAGCCAATATATTTTTTTCTTGTGTAAACTAGTTGGAGTTGATTTTCTATCACTTCCAATCCCAAAGCCCTAACTACAGTCTGTTCTTTCATGGGTTGGGTGAGGATTAAGTGAAGTAATGTAGTGTGGCAGGGCCCAGCCCAAGTTTAGCATCAACAGTTGTTAATGATGCTGTTGTTAAGGTGATTTTGTTATCATTACTGTTAACCGAAATGCTGAGCTACCCAACTACCGCAAAATCTCAGTATAGGGATGTGATGATACTAAAAACTTGGGGGTCAGGCCAAGTGGCTCATGTCTGTAATACCAGCATTTGGGAAGGCAAAGGTGGGAGGATTTCTTGAAGTCAAGAGTTTGAGACCAGACTGAGCCACATAGTGAGATACCCCCCCCCATCTCTACAAAACAGAAAAATTATCCGCCATTGTAGCACACTCCTACAGTCCTAGCTACTCAGGAGGCTAAGGCAGGAGAGTCACTTGAGCCTAGGAGTTTGAGGTAGAAGTGAGCTGTGATGATGTCACTGCATCCAGCCTGAGCAACAGAGTGAGACCCTGTCTCAAAAAAAAAGTTAAGAAAAAGAAATATGGAAGAGCTAGTGAGCTAAAAAGTGCAATAATGATATGGAAGAGGTTGCTGATTTCTGCAGAAGGAAAGAAGCCTGAAAAGTCAAGAAAAAATGACCTCAAAGGCAGGCATTCTATACCTGGAGTGTGTCCCCAAAGGAATCCAGCTCATCTGGGCTCAAGCAATGGTTTGTAATTCTTATGCTTACCAGTATTGACCAAGGAGTTTGTTAAAATGTAGGTTACCAGGACCCACCTATAGAGATGCTGATTCAGTGGTTGTGGGCCAGTCCCAGTAATCTACAAAATTACCAGGCATCTCAGATTATTTTGATAGCGTTAAAAAGATGCTCAGAGTTTTGGAAAACACCAGATTATAGGCATGACAGACCACTGAGTGTGCTTTGTGACATATTTGGGGTTGATATCTTGAATGTATCCCCTAGGTCACTGTAAGTGCAAAAGCAAATGGCCCATGTGGGAGGAGATAAATTAAGATGCCACACCTCTGTTTTCCAGGATACCTTGTCATAAATAATTGGTTTGCTATAACAAGCCTGTGTGGATTTATGGTCCCACATTTAATTTCAACCACTGTTCATTAATCCTGATGATCTCACTTAAATTATTAAACAGCCATATTCCAATTTGAGGGCACTAATTATATCCGTGAGAGGCTGTTATTATCTGGATGATCAGATACACTCAGCCAACACTAGACTGCCTTCTCTCCACGCATCAGAATTTTATACTTTTTCAGGATTTTCAGTTACTAAGTGTGTGTGTTTCATGTGACAAGATCTCAGAGCTGAGGAGCTATGAAATACCAGAACAAAGGTTCTCAAATTTGGGTATGCATAAGAATTACCCAGGAAGTGTATTCAACAAGCAGATTCCCAGGCCCTGCTCCTGCGAGCATCCAGGTCTTGGTCTGGATAGAGCCCAGGACTCTCTGCATTATATATGTAACCATTTTTCTGGGGATTCTGATGCAAGTGTCCTGGGACCTAGAGGTGATAAACTCCATCTTCAGGTGTTAGCACTGTTAGGAACTCCTGAGGGATATTTGATAAGAAGAAATCTTGAGTGATGAGATTCCCTCAAGATTCCTTTTTTTTTTCTTCATGGAAATCCAGACAGGGGGAAGCTCTCATTCAAAGCCCCACTGCAGAGATACAGCCTACATCTCTGGCCCATTGTAAGGATCAAATGAGATAATAGATGGCAAAGCACTGTGGAAAGCATTCAGCACTCTATAAATATAAGGAAGCACTATTATTTTCAAGCTGAACCGGCCTTGTGACAGAAATGGCTTGGTACTTTCTCTCTAAATTACCATAATCACCTGTTTGAGGCCCCAACCAAGCCCGTAACTCTTAATTCACCAGGCATGGAATAAATTTCTCCTGAAATGTCCAAGAAAAATGTTTATGATGGGAGAATGTGCCTAGAGTCCTGCCTGGTCCTCAGTCAGAAAATCCCTGCTTTTTCTGTTGCCTGGGTAGATCGCATCTCCTCCTGCAACCTCAGGGGACTTGTTTGAAAAGCCTTGCTCTCTAACACATGGATTTCTGGCCTTTCGGACATGTGAAATTCACTGACGAACATTTTAGTCCCCAAAATGCTTCCTTCCTCTGAGCCCACTTCTTATTTATTTATTTTTATTTTATTTTATTTTATTTTTTGCGACAGCGTCTCACTCTGTCATCCTGGGTAGAGTGTTGTGGCATCATAACTCACAGCAACCTCAAACTTGGGCTCAAGCGATCCTCTTGCCTCAGCCTCACGAGTAGCTGGGACTATAGGCACCCACCGCAACGCCTGGCTATTTTTTGAGACGGGTCTCGCTCTTGCTTAGGTTGGTCTTGAACCCCTGAACTCAAGCAGTCCGCCTGCCTCAGCCTCCCAGAGTGCTAGGATTACAGGCATGAGTCACCACACCCGGCCCATGAGCCCACTTCTACCTATCTCCATGGCTTTGAAAATGGAAAAGCTCAAATTAGGATACCCCAGGTCTTGGTTCTTTCAGTTCAGTGTCCTAACCTGCTTGAATTTGCCGCAGGCTAGGTTGCTCAAGGCTAAGTTGATGATCATGAGAGCCACCTCTCTGCACCTGTGTTGTGTCTGTCTTGCTGTGTCGCAGTAACCCGAAAGCAAATGTTTTGTCATATTGAATTAAAACCATCCTCCTTGTAGGGCATTTCAGCAGAGTCTGCTTGTGCCCTGTTCTTCCCACGACACTCTCCAACTCTTCGAAGACCCTGGTTGTATCTATCCCCATCCCTAAGTTCCTTCCACTACAAAGTACGTGTCTAAAAAATGTGGTGACAGAGTAAGTTCAAAAGCAGACACTCCAGTTCTATTCACATTTCAACCTTTATTTTTAAATATTTCTTCCACACGCCTACAGATCCTATCTCTTTAGTTAGCATGCTCTCCACATGCAAAACCTCAAGTTCAGGCATTTGCAAGTTACCCACATGCAAGGTCTATTTTTAAATCTGGAAGAAGTCAATGCTTTCCACTGAGGGTAAGAAAACCTAGTGTTCCCAGGCAGCACAGCTACAGAGTTTAGAGAATTTCTGTGCTCCTTTCAGCACTCTTCACCTAAACCTGTACATTTTAGAAATGAGAATGTGCATTTGAGGAGTTACCCAAAGTCATATGGTCAGTTGATGGTAAGTTCTGTTCCACAATCAGGGAGTACCTGTTACTGGTGAAGCATAGATGATCAACCCTTCCCGAAGGCAGGTCCACAGTCATACCCCAAGTGCAGCCTGTCCCCAGGGGTGTGCTGCTTTATGCTGGACTGTCCATTGTGCCCAGAGGGCAAGGCTGCCAGCAGCAGATGTGGGCAGCAGTTATGTCTCTTTTTGTTCTTTCACTGACTTAATGAGCCAAAGCTCATCCTTCTGTCCTAGCTTTATTGACATATAATTAACAAATAAAAATTGTATACACTTAAAATGTACAACATGATAATTTGACATGTGTGTACATTGTGAAATCCTTCCTACAATTAAGCTAATCAATGTATTCCTCATCTCCCATAGTTACCTTTTTTGTTGTGGTGGTGAGAATATTAAAGATCTATTCTTCTAGCACAGTTCAAGTATATAATACATTATTATTATTAACTATAATCACCATGCTGTACATTACGTCTCCAGCACATATTCATCTTATAAAGTTTGTATCCTTTGACCAACATTTCCCTATTTCTCTTGGCCTCCAACCCCATGTAACCACCAATCTACTCTTTGTTGCTCTGAGTTCAACTTTTTTAGATTCCATATATATGAGATCATGTAATATTTATCTTTTTGTTTGTGGCTTATTTTACATAGCATAATGTCCTCCAGGTTCATCTATGTTGACAAAAATAGATTTTCTTCTCTTTAAAGGCAGAATAATGTTCCATTGTGTGTGTGTGTGTGTTTGTTTATACACATTTTCTTTACCCATTCATCTGTCAGTGGACACTTGGGTTGCTTCCGTACCTTGGCTGATGTGAATAATGCTGCAGTGAACATGGGAGATCAGATACCTCTTAGGGACAGTGATTTTATTCTCTTGGGACATTAACCCAGGAGTGAGATTGCTGGATCATATGATAGCTCTATTTTTAATTTTTTGAAGAACCCTTATACTGTTTTCCATAATGACTGTGTGGAAAATATGAGCCATCCTTAAATACAGTTCTTGACTAGTGCAGTGGAGTGTCCATCCCACCTTAATATTTTAGTTATCTAGCACAGCACATAGAGTACATACTTTCCATTTTGAATCTTCTAATCAAGGCATTTCCTCTCATGACAACTGCTCTGGGCATACTGTAATATGCTGTGTCTGTAGCTAACTTAATTACCCACCTTGGCAGTATCAAGAACCAAATTTTATGACGCACCCACTCCGCTATGGATACTGCTGTTTGTGTAACAGTATAAAAATCCCACTTGAAAGATATAAGAAAAACACGGATCAAAATTGTTTTCACATAGTAAATGAGAAAATATCATGAATGTCAGGTTGATAAAAATATCTCCGATTGTATGTGAAACCCGCACACTGTACTCCATGACTGAATTATTGTACAGTTATGACTCAATAAAAAATAATTAAAAAAAAAATCCCACTTGAACCAATTTAAAAACCAAAAAAGCTAAATGCTAAACGTAATACTTAAACTTTAAACTGTTTGGGTTTTGAATCCATGGGTTCTAATTACCCCAGCTTTAGTCAGAAAATAGGGTAAACCTTGAGCTGGTACTTAACCTCACTGTGCTTCAGTGAGTAAAACTGGGCTACTTCCTCAGAAAGTTGTCCAGATTGATTGAAATGGTGCGTGTAGAGAGCTTACAACAGTGCCTGGCTCACAGTAACCTTTAACCTTGACACTGTCACAGTCCTTGATATGAAATCCTCTGTTCATGTGACCCTTCCTTTTCCTTCATCCTCATTTCCCTTTCTACAAAGACTTTGAAGACCCCAAACTTGAACTATTATTGTTAATAATAACATGTGACAGGGCGGTGCCTGTGACTCAGTGAGTAGCGCTGGCCCCATACACTGAGGGTGGCAGGTTCAAACCCGGCCCTGGCCAAACTGCAACAAAAAAATAGCCGGATTTTGTGGCTGGCGCCTGTAGTCCCAGCTACTGGGAGGCTGAGGCAAGAAAATCACCTAAGCCCAGGAGTTGGAGGTTGCTGTGAGCTGTGTGACGCCACGGCACTCTACCAAGGGCGACAAAGTAAGACTCTGTCTCTACAAAAAAAAAAAAAAAACAATAACGTGACAACAATAATAATAAATACTACCATTTTTTAATACTTAACATGTGCCAAGAACTGTTCATTTCTGATGGCTCTGAGTCCTGTGAGGTTGTCTGATATTACAGGTGACAAAACTAAGGATTAGAAAGGTCCCAACTGGACAGCAAGCATATGGCAGTCAGGATCCAAATGCAAGTTTTCTTGGACCCAGAGTCATATGCTATCATGAATTCCCTCCTATGTGATGATAGGAATAACTTCTAAGGATTTAATGCCTTACATTTTCCCATCTCCTTCTCGTAGAGCCCTTAATACTTAGCGCTTTGATTTTGAACATCAGGGGCCAGGCTGAGATGGATGAAATATTTACCTGTCAGGAGAAAGAATGAAAAACCAGATATTTTTCTGCCAGAATTCCCACAGTTGATTTGCTGAGGACTTTCTCTCCTCTTAAGTAGAGTGTGATTCTCTCTCCTAGAAACCTTCATGCCACTGAAAAATTTTAAATTATTCAAGACATTGAAGGTTTATTATCTGCTGGGAGGCTGTAATGTAATTGCAAGATACCATTTAAGGAACTGTCTGTCTCTCTGAACCACCTCGTTCTGAATACCTGCTCCTGCATGGAGCAGGAAGATGTGTATTTATTTATCTGTGGTGGTTTATAACCGCCTTAGATCAATCCTATTATTCTCCCTCTATAACCCAAGCCCCAAAATAAATGGCTGGTGATACATGGAGCATTGAAATCATTTGTGTATCATCAGTAGTTTGTTTCTCTTCTGTCATTTGCATCTTGAGGGACAGCAAGCCACGTGTTTGGGAGGGTTTATTTTTATTGCAGCCTTTGGTCCCTTTGTCCATTTGTAATACCAGCTTGGATATTAATCACCCCAATTAGAGATTGCCTTTTTAAATATTATATCACTCCCAAGTTGTGCCATTCATACCATATTAGTCATAAAGTTATAAATGTCAACTCCTGTTTTATTCTTCCTTTTGACATCTATTTCTTTATAGAGAGGTATTCTTTCCCTGTGTTTGTCATCAGTGATAAAAGAAAATATCTTTGTATAGGGGTGTGGGGAGAATAACTTTATTTTTTCCTCCATAAATAACCTCATCAATCCAGTGGCATTGTGGAATAAAAAGTTCATTGAGTGACTTTGCCAGGTGTTGGTCTGAGAACAAGTAAACCAGGTTTGGGTCCAGCCCTGCCAATAAATAAATAGTTTTGTGATCTTCAGCAAATTACATCACCTCTTTGTGCTTCAGTTTCTGCATCTATGAAGTACAGATGACTTCCAAGATCCCATCAAGCATTAAATCCTAGAAAGCTGGGATGACTTTCCTCGCTTCTTCTCCAGAACTTAGAGTTATAATTTGATGCCTTTTAGCTGTCTTAGGGAGTATCAGTTATTTAAGATGCACTGCCCTTAAGAACTCTTAAGGTCTGGGAAATATCTCCCCCTTAATCAAAATGACCCAATGGCTCTGTTCAAAAACCCAAGATTGGTATTTATGTGTTTTTCTTAATCTTCTCTGTCACCCCATGACTCTTAGACCATGTTTACTTCTTGGCACTGCCAGTGTGTTTGTCCCTAGGAGCCTTTTTCTCTTTCTGATTTGCTATTTCAAATTAGCTTTAGAATAAGAAATCCAGTTATTGACATTTTTTCGATTTTTATCTAAAATAGGAGTGACTGAAAACTCTCACCTGAGATTAGACTTCATAAGCTATGTTTAGTGGCCACATAGTCGGTGAAGCCTTTAATTCTAAATGCCAGTAATCAGGGAGGGCTTCCTTTTCCTTTAAGCAAAAGCACAGAAGCAGAAGGCTCTATCCGCGGTCCCAAGCAGTGGTTGCTGGGAGTCTATACTTCTTGAGTTGCTGACCTCTGCTCTCTCTACTGAGCCAGGACATCATTTCCTGATCCCCAAGGGGACATGCAATCTGATAACAGATTCTAGGTAGGAGGTCTAGTTTAGAAGGTGTCATTTAAATTGGGAAATATCAGAATTTCCAGACATTTAAGAAATTCCATAATGTCAATGTTTGTAGGTCAGTGGGAAAAGACCACTTGAAATCAGAGCAGATTCAGCTATGCAGGACCTCTGGTCACCATGGTTGTCAGTTATAGGAGAACCATAAGCCACAGTCCATCTTGAATTCCTGGTGTTGTGTTGTGGGACACAGTAACCTCGAGCCACATGTGGCTGTTTGCCATCTAGATTAATTGAAATTCAGTTCCTCAGCCATACAAGCCACATTTCACATGCTCAATAGCTGTATATAACTGAGACAGCACAGACACAGATATCACGGAACCTCCATTTATTAATTACTCTAGAGAGACAAGTGTCAAACACAGCAACAGCAATGAGCATTGAGTCCCCACAGAATGTCAGGACTTGCTCTGTTCTTCAGCATGCCTGGGCGCTGGTGCCAGATCCTGGGTCTGCAGTCAGTGGCCCAAAAGTTCATCTCAACAGATGCAGGGGAATAAACTCACTTCTACTCTGCTAATGGGACAGGCCGGGTTGGCTTTGGGTATCAAACTGCCTTAAACATGAGCATATCCTGCAGTCTAGCACTTCCATCTCTATAAACTTTTCTAAGGAAACAATCAAAGCTAAGCAAATAGATGTATGCACCTGGATGTTCACTGTAGTGTTATTTGTAATAGCAAAAGCAGCCAGTTGCGTGCTGGTAAAAGTTAACCAGCTAGAGTAAAGGTGGGGAGCCCTGGTGTGTAGCATTTGGCTGATTGCTGTGGTGTAAAAACTCCCACCTTGGCAGATTTCAAGCAGAACAGAGCTGGGAAGAGATGCATACACTCACCTCCCATGAGCCTGTACCAACCCACCTCAGCACAAGCAGCCCAAATGTTTGAAAAGAAGAGACTGATTAAATGGATCATGGTAGGAAATGCTGTGAAGCCATTCAAAATATACCATAAATCAATGTTCTCAAACTTGAATGTGTATGTGAATCACCAGAGGCTTTTTAAAACCTATTTTGCTGGGCCCCCTTAGAGCAGTGGTTCTAATGCCGCAATGTATTTTCATTGTTACAAAGGGGTCGCGACCCATAGGTTGAGAACCGCTGCCTTAGAGTTTCTATAGGTCAAGATTCAGTAGATCAAGGTCTGGCTCAGAATTTGCATTTCTTACAAGTTCCCAGGAAATACTGATCCTGCTGACTCTCAATCCACACTTGAGAGAACTACTGTTGTAGAAGAAAAGTTGATGATATGGTTATTACCAAAAAGATCCCATTTTATGTATGTATAACAATAATAAGAATAGCTGCATTGATTTAATTCTGATGTGACAAGTGCTGGGCTGAGCATTTCACATGCATTATCTTGTTTACTCCTAACTACTAGTCTGTGAAGAAAGTAACGTTACTACTTATCCCCATTTAACATACAAGGAAACTGAGAATTAGAGATGTGATGAATCTTCTCCCTCATATCTAGTGGGAGGTGACGCTGGAGTTTGAACATGGTAGCTGACCTCAAGGCCTGCCCACAAATCCCTCTAGCCTCGTGTCCACTTGCCTGAGGTTCACCTGTGGCAGCACAACACTGAAATACAACCAAATACCTGTGATTATTTCTAGTTGATGGAATTAACAGATTTCTGTTTCACTTCGTGCTTTTGTGTGTTTTCCAAATTTCCCACAATGCAATATTTTTGTAATCAGAAAAATTATCCAACATAGTAAATATTATAAATAGGAAAGGCCATTGTAACCTTCATCCACTTGGCACCTTTGTGCCACCTTGTCCTTGGCATGCTTTGGTTTGGTGGCCTCCATATCTCAGCTGTCCACGGGGCAGCTTGCCTGTGCCCAGCCACGAGCATCTGTTCACTACTTTACAGTTTACAAAGTTTTCACTTTGGATAACTTGCCTGATCCCCACAGCAATCTTCTGTGTTAGGTCATCTGACTGTTTTCATTTTACAGATGAGGCGACTGAGTCTTTAATAAGGTGAAATGACTTGCCCGAGGTTGCACACCTAAGTGAAGTGATTTTCCCTTCAGTTATGACTCATTTATTTAATGGCTCCCACTCCAGTTCACAGTGTAATTCAGCAGCCACCATTTGTGTGTGCTGTGTATTTTACTCACATTGCCACATTTTAACTTCACAACAACCTTAAAAAAAGATGTTACTGTCACCTTTTTACAGATGAATTTGAGACTGAGAGAGGCTGGGTGCCATGCTCAGGATGCACAGCCAGTTTTTATGAATCATTTGGGGAAAATTTATAAAACACCTACTCTGTATCTGTTCACCAGATACCTGAAGTTTTGACATGCACCCAGTACCCCAGACTGGGCCCCAGAGACAATTATCAGGTAGGGATCCCAGGGGAAGGCTTACTCTGCCACCCTGGGTGCTCTTTCACACTCTGAACTTGGTGCAGCCCTCTCTGGTGGGATTAACTCTTCCTGCTCACAGCTCCTCCCAAGTAGATGTGAAGTTCACCTGTTGAACTTGGGTTTCCCCCCCGAAGCTCGGCCTTACATGGCATGCTTACTATGCACCAGGCGCAGTGCTAAGTGAGCCATACTCACTTCTCAGCAGTTCTTCACAGCAGCCTTATTAGGTGGGTATGGTGTTTTGCCCATGAAAACCCCCAAAAACTCCCATTTTGCCCATGAAAACCCTGTGGCTAGGAGAGGTTAAGTGATTTGCCAGAGATCACACAGCTGGTAAGTGAGAGCTGGGAGCTTCCCCAGGCTGGGTGGGCCCCGTTCCCTATCACTACTTTCTGCCATCAAGCTGCTTGCCCCCAAATCCTTGCCTATCAGTTAGGTGGAGAGGAATTAGCCTTGGACCTGTCACTGTCACATGCTTTTTTTTTTTCAATTTTATGAAAATGATTACACTATGGGGTAAGTGCAGGAAAACAAAGGCTGTTACAAATTGTTATGTACATCTGGGCCCATTCCTATGAAATATCAAAAGCAAGTGAAATGCCTGTAATCATATATACATACATGTATATACATGTCAAAATGTTAATACTAGTTTGGCTGGAAGAATTACAGATGATTTTTATTGTCTTCTTTTTTCCAATTCATTAAACTCCTTTGGTCTTGGAGAACTCCATTTGGTGAATTGCTCCTCTTTTGCTCTCTAGGTCATAAACTTCTGGCTCTGAAAAGTTTATGTTCCTTTCAAGGTGCTGAATACTGCCTCATAGATCTCCTTATTTGGACTTCAAAATGATTTTTTAAATCTGATTGAATTGCCAATGTGAGAGAAAAATCTGGTTCTCTAGGTCTGCAGATATCTCTAGTCTCATATTCCTGTTGACCCCTGTTGGGTTCACAGGTTTCCATCTGGCTCATTTCCTGCACATCGCTTACCAGGCTGGCCCTGGGAGTGTGTGGACCCCACCTTGGCTCTCAGAACACCAGCCCTGCAACCTGGTGGCCTTTTGAGCATCCCCCAGGGACTGCTCCCTCTATGAGCTGGAGTGGGGATTTGACTTACCTGAGACCCAAGATGCTCAAAAATTTCCTTATGAGTATGGGGAAGGGTTTAGGGAGATAGTTGGATTGGAAGAGAAGGCTTTGAGATCCTGTTTGTGCAGCAGTTTACATAAGTGGGGGGTGTGTGGAAATTATGAAGGGGCCAGATGGAGCCTCCTCTGACTACCTCTTCATTAATTACTGAATATTAGATTTAAAACATCAATGTGGTGTTGGTACCTCTACCTGGAAGTTCATATTTCTGAAAAGGCCAAATGGAAAACAGTCTACCATTTTTGTCTCTAAAAGAAGCTCATGGACTACAAGAAGGGAATTGTATACAGGGCAATCGAAGCCCCTGTCCGACCATGACTGAGTAGGAGAAATGGGGTTTGAAGTGTTAATGCATGGGGGGAAATGTCTCTAGTTGATGTAAATTGGGGAGCCAGGGTCATCTTGAGGGCTCCAAGGCTAATGTCATTTTTTTCTGGCTTAAAATAACAACAACAATAATAATATTAATAATGACAGCAGCCAAAAATAACTGATGTGTCTCAATCACTGGGCTGGCTGAGCACTCTGCATACATTATCTTACATCGTCCTAACACCCTGTGTAAGAGGGCCCTATTAATATCCCCAGATAAGGAAACCAAGGCTTAGGGAAATTTAAATAGCTTGGCAAAAAAGGTACACATTCTACCAAAATCTGCCTGATTTTAGAGTCACACTCTTAACGCTGTGCTACACTCTTACTGTCTGTGTTCCTTTTCATTTTCACTACTGCTACTGCTAATAATGATGACAGCCCCACTATTTGCATCTTTTCTTTTCTTTTTTTTTTTTTGAGAGTAAGAGTATGTCACCCAAGCTAGAGTACGGTAGCTTAATCATCGCCCTCACTCATGGCCTCAAAGGATCCTCAGCCTCCCCCCCCCCCCCCCGTATAAGCTATAGGCACTCACCACACTTGGCTGACATTTTTTTTAATTTTAATTTGTTTTTAAGTATACAGTGTGCATCCTTGGGTAGTTTTTAAAATTTTTTTGTAGAGACAGGGTCTCACTGTTTGGCCTGTACTGGTTTTGAACTCCTGGGCTCAAATGATCCTCCTGCCTCAGCCTCCCAAAATGCTGGGATAACAAGCATGAGCAATCATGTCCTGCCAGCATCTTTAAGCACCCTTCTGTACAAACATCCTTCCCAGAGAGCAGGAAGGGATTACTATCCCCATCTACCAGACAAAGAGGAAAGGTGACTTTTCTGGGATCGCAAGCTTAGTCCTCATCCTAACTCCTCAGAATATTCTCTGAATCTTTTCCCCTACTGATCGTGGCAGGCTCTCCAGTCACAGTCCTTCAGAACTTGCTTTCACAAACCCTGCTTCACTGGATGTGCCTTTGTCAGAGTTGTGTGTTGGTTTTTTTCTCCTATTTTCTGCCTATGTATGTATGAGCCTTACCACAAGAGCCTTATTAATCATTCGGAGTTGAAGGTTACCAAGAAAAATATGCCAGAGCGTGACAGGCCATTAGTATTTGTGTTGTAAGGAAACCAGTAATCATCTTAATTGGTGCACACTTTGGAGTTGAGCGGTGTTCTCCTCTGCAGGGTTGCCTCCTCTTTCATATACCATTAACGCCATGGTAAACACACCTTCCTCACAGCTGCCGTCCACAGAGGCAGCTTTTACCACTTGAGCTGTATTTTGCCCCTGAAATCCTGGGCCATCCAAGTTAAACAAATCTCTTTGCTCAAGTTTTTTTTTTTTTTTTTTTTTTTTTGCAGTTTCTGACTGGGGCTGGGTTTGAACCCGCCACCTCTGGCATATGGGACCTATGTCCTACTCCTTTAAGCCACAGGTGCCACCCTAGGCTCAAGATTTTGACACTGAAGAAATTTATGTGGTCAATAGGGCAGTCCTGACTCTCTGGTTTTGGGGAATTAATGCCCAGCCCTGTGGTTTAAATAGTGATCAGACCTGTCTCCTAAAACCCAGGGAGGACAGTGAAGTCTGCCTTCTTTTTCCCAGCCTTTAATCAGAGACCTTCACCCAAATGTTAATTGGGCTTTGTTTCTTTTCTTTCTTTTTTTCTTTTTTTTTTTTTGACTCTATCACTCTAGGTAGAGTGCCGTGGTGTCATAGTTTACAGCAACTTCAAACTCTTGGGCTTATACAATCCTCTTGCCTCAGCTTCACAAGTAGCTAGGTGCCACCATGCGCAGCTAGTTTTTCTATTTTTAGTAGAAACGGATCTTGCTGTTGCTCAGGCTGGTCTCGAACTCATGAGCTCAAGCAAGCCACTAGCCTCAGCCTCCCAAACAGAGTGCAAAGATTATAGGCATGAGCCACTGCACCCTGCCTTCTTTCTGTCTTTTCTTGCTTCTCTTTTAAAAACTCACAAGTTGTGTCTTTCTCCTTCCCCACTCCGTCACCAGAGATTCACTCGTTTTGTTTGTTTTTTGAGACAGAGTTTCACTTTGTCGCCATCAGTAGACTGCCATGGTTTCACAGCTCCCAGCAACCTCAAACTCCTAGGCTCAAATGATTCTCTTGCCTCAGCCTCCCAGGTGCCTGCCACATCACCCAGCTATTTGTTGTTGTTGTTGTTGCAGTTGTCATTGTTGTTGGGCAGGCCCAGGCTGGATTTGAACCCACCAGCCCCGGTCTATGTGGCCAGCGCCCTAACTGCTGAGCTACCCACACCGAGCCTCCCCAGAGTGACAGGGTGACAGGGTATGGCTTTGAGAAGGACCATCCTTTTGTCCACATCACCCAGAAGCCAGGTGGTGTGATCTGAGGCATGCCACTGTGCCCACTTAGGTCTGTCACAGTGCCTGATTTTCTGTCTTTGGTGGCTCCCTTCCTATGGATTACCTATGCTAACATTTTGTCCAGCTCCATCTGGTTTGCATTATGAAGATAGTAGTTGTTTTTCTAAATATCTTATTATATTAAATAAGCCATTTACAATATACCCTCTTTCCTCATTCCACCCCAAGATTCTCACCATTCCAAACAGGAGCTGCTGGCATGCCTAAAATTGGGAAAACCACTTCAGAAACCAAATTAGAAGTATCAAAAAAATTAATGTGCATATTCTGCAATCCAGGAATCCTTCTTCTGTCTACTAAAGAGAAATATTCACTATCTGTACCATGAGCATATGTAAGGATGCTCACTGATGCGCTGTTTATAATAGTACTAAATTAGAAACAACCTAAATATTCATCAGTAGGGGAAGGAGAATAAACTGTGATTTTTCTCCAATATATAAAATGGTACAGCTATTAAAAACAGTGCACTGGATCGAAGTGATATAAGCTGAGCTCTAAGATGTATTATAAAGTGAAAAGAAGCAAGTTGCAGAATGTGTGTAAACACTGCACAGAACAAAATCAATAGTTTATGTTTTCAACATGTGTGGCTGTATGTATGTACACATAGAAAAAGACACAGAAGGACATATTCCAAACTGCTAACAGATGTTATCTGTGAAATAGGAGAACGAACCTGGATTGAAGATCATGGTCAAAGGAAACTTTACCTTCTCTTACATTTGTAATATAAGGAGAATCTGTTTATCTATTTCTCACTTAATTAAAAAATAGTACTGTCTTGAGGGGGAAAAAAATGTGGTTGATTCAATAATTTATTTCCCTTAAGGTTTTAGAGATTTAACATGTTCCCCCTCCCAGAGGGAGATGTGAATCTTAATCCTGTTAGGTTAAATTTTTGTTTATTGGCAAAGCCGATATTTGATACACATATGAACTTAAGAAATGTACCTTTTTAGTTGAAATAAATTGTGAAGTACTTCGTCATTGTTTATGAACAAGCTTTGTTGTTAGTGAGTAAACACTAGACAATAATTCCCCGTGTATTATGCTGTTTTAGGATACTGTCCCTTTGTATGGATTCTGCCTGGAATGTCCACCCTGATGAACTTCATGAAAATTCTGCTCAGAAGACCTGTACTGCCCTTGGTCCCCCCTTTTAAATTTGTCCATTCCTAGTAATACATGCTCATTCTAGAAACTGTGCTCATCTTTGCTCATGCTGCCACTATTACAGCAAAGTACACTGGTGAGCAGCACAGGCTCTGGAGCAGTGGTTCTCAACCTGTGGGTCGTGACCCACAGGAACTGTGTTAAAGGGTCACAGCATTAGGAAGGTTGAGAACCACTGCTCTGAAGTTAAACCAATGTGGATTCAGGTCCCTGCACTGCCACCTACTAGCGATGATAAGACCTCCAGCTCTGCAAGCCTCTATTTTCTCATCTCTGAAATGGTGATGACACTCGTGCGGGAACAAAATGCCTCTCCAGACCTAAGTGTCTCTACCCACAGTGCAGCGTGCCCGAGTCAGTGCTCCTTTCTTGGTTTTGAGTTTCTGAAATGCCGGCTACAAGTAGCTCCTTTCTGTTCAAATAGGGCACCCCAGCAGGAGGCAGAAAGTATCCCCCTAACTGTGAGAGTGGAGTTGGGGAGGTGGTATTAATTCATGTTTGTGAATCAGAATACATGGACACCCAGCAGCTCCTGCACAGCCAGAGAACTGGGCAGACCTTCTCCCTGTCGCTGGACTGGTTCAGGATGCACAAATCTCCAGGCCCATGTCGCCTCACTTCCCACTTCATGGAAGGGCATTTTGTTCCCACACAGGGACCCAGATGGCTGTCTGGGTGGAGCCATGGATGACTCGCATCACCCAGGAGCCAGGTGGTGTGATCTGAGGCATGTCAGCTGTGCCCATTTGGGTCTGTCACAGTGCCTGATTGGAGTTCTTTCAGAGGCAGCAATCCATGTGTTTTCTGGCCTTTGACAAGTAAATACTATATTCAAATGTAAAAGTGGCCCACAGGCTGGGATAGGGAAAAATTTACAGAAGCAGATAATATGGGCTACAGCTTATGAAGAGAAAACCACATTCTCTCTATGCTAATTACTAACTGCATCTCTGAAGGAGTTACCGGGTCGAAGGAGAAAGTCCTTAGCTGGATTGTCACTATTCTTAGATCTGGCTGTATAGATACTCTTAGTTAGCATCTTGGAATTCTGGGGTCAGACAATTGCAGTGCTAGAGGAGGACCACAGAGTCAGGCCATCGCAGGCTCCCTTTAAGTCTTTCCCATGGTTTACATACTCACTGTCTCATGAGATACTGCCTTTCTTTGCCAGACAGTTCTTATTACTAAGAAAGTTCTTTCCTTACGTTGAGCTGAAGTATAGCTCTTTGCCAAGCGTGTCTTCTGGTTCTAATCCCACCTTTTGGAGGCAGACAGCATGGTGTCAGGGGTAAGACATGGGCTACAGAATCAGAGAGCCCAGTAAGTTATCTGCTGCCCCCTCCATAGCAATTTGTGGTCAGTTGGATGTGGATGGGCAGAGATAGACCCTCGTGTTAAGTGGGGAGTGAAGTTCAAGTGGGAACTTCATGATAAAGAGCCTGATGGAGAACTGACTTTTACTTCCTGACACTACGTCCTGTGTTTGGAGACTCACAAGTGAATGCCTAGGTGTTAGGGCCTCCCATACAAGTTTTGCGTCTTCCCTTGGGTGACTTATTGAGTTCTCTGGAAGCACATTGTGTGCGTGGATTTTAAAAAATGAAAGCAGCAAATGACAAGCAAAATATATCAAGTCAGGATTGTTCACCAAACATCTGTTAGCCCCTACTGTGTGCCAAGTGCCATGAGGGAAATAAATCATCCTGGTTCCTGCCCTCAAGAAGCTTGTGCTGGGCAAACAGACACGAGGTCTAAACCAGAACATGTAGGCGCTGCTTCGGGAGCACTTGGCTCTGAGCCTGGAGGGCAGGCTAGGATTCCTTGGGACAGAGAAGCAGAGTAGGATGCTCTCAGCTGAGGGGTTTTGCAACAGTGAAAGAGCAACGGCAAAGAAATTAGTCGAATGATGTCTGCAGAGAGTAGATCAGGGGTAGGGTTGAGATGGGATATGAATCTGGAAAGGTCAGCTCTGGCCAGAATGTCACCACATGACATCAATAGACCTGTGCTTTAATCACAGCGTGGGGTGAAAAGTGAGAGTTTAGAGGCCAGAAGACCTGTAGGTACCAATTAATCCCTATGTGGACATTCGTGTAAGCAGCTGAAGATCCTACACTTTCTGCTCTGGTGCTAACCAATGTGGAAGAGGCCCTAAATGGGAGGTTTCCAAATACTGTTTGGAAACAGTATTGAGGGCTAGGCTGGTAGGAGGGGAGAGGGGTGTTGGTTGTTTTGGGGTGTTTTTTTTTTTTTTTTTTTTTTGCAGGAGATGGGGAGAAAAGGGTGGCAATGGATGGAAGTGGTGGTAAGGAAAGTTCTGACATATGTTCAGCTTTCTCTTCCTGTGCACAAAGCAGGAAAATTTCCCCCAGGAGACCACTTTTGCCCTTTAACAAATATGAAACTGACAAGCCAACACTGTTGCTGAAGTGGAAGAAATTTTTTTTTCTTTTTTAATAACACCTTAAACGATAGGCATGGAAGCCGGCATCCTAAATGAAACACATGTTGCTCTCCAACACCTGACACCCTGACATAATTTAAGAGCAGCTACCAAGAACCCACAACTGGAATTGCCCATGAGTCTGCTCCCCTGGATGGGCTCCAACTGGGTAAAAAAGTAGAAATGGGCCGAGTCCAAGGGGCCCAGCCTTCTCTTCTCATTTGTAGCTGAGTGGTGGGGAGTCACTTTCAGAAAACAGGGGAGGCTGTAATTAACTTGATAAGGGTGGTTTCTGCAGTGTTTTTATTCCTCATCTGATTATTAAACAGATTTATAGCCCTGCCCACCACTGAAAAGGGACCAAGGCATTTAGTTGAAATTAAAAGTGCAGACAAGACTGCCTGTTTAGATAATAGCATCTCTTTTTTAATAGATTGCTCATCTTCTGCAAAATAGGGGAGAGGAGTTAATTTGTGTGATGAAGTGCTTTCTATTTTTGGGAGCTGGCTGGTGGATGTGATTGCTTGAGGAAAGAGAGTAATTCATTCTTAAAAGCACCAAAGGCATGTTCAGGCCAAATACCTGCACCCCAAGGAGCAGGGTAATTTGTAATGTGATGCCAAAGAACAGAGGGGCCTGTGGTTTCAAAGCAAATGTTTGGGGAAGGTGTACAGTATGTCTTTGGGTTGTAGGTTATTCCAACCATTCATTCTCAGAAAAGTGCTAGAGAAATAAACTTACCATGTTAATCGGAGCCCTTAGACCAGGAGGCCCTGATTGTTAAGGGATGGTGAAAAGAGACAGACTTGGGCTTGAGTTCCAGAGAAACCTCTGGGAGCTATGTGACCTTGGGCAGAGGCTTAGAGTCCCCTGAAAGAATTGACAGACTCAAAAGCATCAGGGAAGACTTCAGACTTAACTGAACATTTGATGGGAAGACACTCAAGGCAGAGGAGGGTTTTCCATCTTGTACCACCTGCCATCTCACTAGACACCCCTGCTCTCCCAAGGACTTCTAGCCACACAGATGTGCGCTGTTTGCTCTCTCACTTCCTTCCCCACCAACACCCAGCCTTACTGGTTCTTCTCTCCTGCTCCCTCAATTTCCTCCCAGAAATTTATGTTGTTACTGGAACATGCCCATTAGCATTTCACTCAAACTTCTCCTTCCCTCTTGCCTCCCCTGCTCTCAGCTACCACTCAAACAGCTTACAGACAATGCAGTATTCTCTCCAAGGTGGACTGCTCTGAAAGGAATGGTCTCCACCTCTTTGCTCTCCTCTCCAAGGTGTGCCACTGTGCTGGCTTCTCCAGGAAGATGAGTATATCAAGGACACATGGCACTCACTTGGGTTGAAACTCCACCAGGAGTTATTCACTGGTTTGGAAAATCATATCATCAATAGCAATGTTGCTTAGAGCCCTTGAGTTGCCAGCCCAGCACACCTGTACCAATCTGTTAAGTAAAATACTATGTATTCCAGTATAGGACACAAATACAAACATTTGGCTACTCCTCTGGCTTTGTGTAGTCAGCCCAAGCATTTGCATATTGAAACACATATTGTTCTATTATTTTTCCTTTACCTCACAATTGGGGAAGTATTAAAATTTTTTGAAAATGAATGTTAGGCAGGTTGTATTATTTATGAATTTTATTTTAGGATATTAAAGTGTGGCATACAAAACAGCTATTACATAAAGGAGCATTGGGTCAGGGAGGGTTGAAAACCCCTGAATTTGAGGGTGAGTCAGCCAGATGCTGGAGCTATGTCAGTCTTTGACAAAGGGTTTAGGCTCAGTTCCCTAGATTTGCTGCATCCTTGATATTTTACAGCTGCCGAGACAATAGGCCTCTGGGTGCCTAAAGCTCCAATAAGCATGTTTTCCTGGCAGCTCTTACAGAAGTAGGAAAAACACCTAAAATGTACTCTCTGGAGTCTTTGGCAGAGGGAAATTGGCCATTGGGGAATAACAACTTTCTCCACCCATTGGTATTTCAGAGATCTCAAATCAATAGAAAATAATTCTGGTAATGACCTATATAGGTAATCAGTGCAATGACTCTTTGTTTATAGAACCTTAGGTACATTTTTGTGCATTCTCAGAAGCCCCATAATAACAACAATAGCAACAATGGGGTGTCCAGCAAAGAATACTAGCTGGGATTTGGGGCTGTGCAGAAGACCACCTCTCTCAGGATCAAATGGAGCATTTTGTAACACTGTGGATTCCAAACAGTGTCCTAAGCCAATATTTTTCATTATGTAGAGGTGGACCAATTGGCAAGTCATAAAATCAGTTTACAGAGGTCAACATGCCCAGCTTTTTTAAACTTTTTTTTTTTTTTGCAGTTTTTGGCTGGGACTGGGTCTGAACCCACCATCTCCAGCATATGGGGCCGGCGCCAACTCCTTTGAGCCACAGGCACCGCCCAACATGCCCAGCTTTTTAACAGAAGTGGAAATACAAGAGGATAGAATACAAAAAATATATTCCAGCATACCACGTCTTGTGTTTTGGTTGTATATGTGCATATATGTTTATATGAGTGTGTGGTCCAGGTCACGAGATAAAATATATTTCTATGAGTCACAGTTCAAAGGTTTGAAAGCCACTATGCAGCTGGGCTTCGTAGCACAGTAGTTAGAGCACCAGCCTTGCAAACCAGAGGCAATGAGTTCGAACCTCACCTAGGCTAAATTAAGGAGAAAAAAAAGAAAGAAAAAAGACAGTTTGCCCAGATGTATAGAATCAGAATCTACGTGAAACTACTTCAACATCTGTGTGAAAACCAGTTTCTCTCAGGATTCTTAGGGCTGGGGTTTGAGAACCTTTGCTGTGGGCCCCAGCAGGAGGCGAATTCATTCGTCTGATCTTTTCTTACTTGAAGGTGAGAGGAGGGAAAGAGAGAGGCCAGACCAAGTGAGTCTGAGGGTTGGGCCTGAGAGGAGGACGGACGAGAGGACACCTGAGTCCGCACCCATCCCCCTCACAGGCTTGCTAGGGGTGGGGAAATGGATACCAAATAACCTTGGACCCCCCTTGAAGAACTTCAGTCTTTCCATTAATCTAGCAGGAAACATGAGGGCTTTTAATCATTGAGAGATCCTAATATGATCAAGATGGCCTAGGCTGATTTCTCTGAGCTCCCCTTCTACGTTATGTCATCTCCATGATTCTCACACTTTTAGCATGTCTAAAAATCACTTGGAGGACTTGTTAAAATCCAGGTCAATGGGTCCCACCAATCTGACTCACAGAGCCTAAGATGAGGCCAACAAATTGACATTTCTAATAAATTCCCAGATAATGCTGATGCATCTGGTCTGAGACCGTGCTTTGTAAACTGGTGTGTTAGATCAACAGAAAGGGATGTACCCAGCACAGTTCCTGACACACAAGCAGGAGCTCAGTAAATGCTTTCTTGATTAAACTGAACTGAATTCTCCTCTCCAGAAATGCCCTAGTTGAAGTACAGTTGTCTCCCTACTTTCAACAGTGCAAAAAATGGCTGGTTGACATTGAATTCAATGCTATAAATGGGTGAATTGTATGATATGTGAATTGTAGCTCAGTAAAGCTGTGGTCCAAAAGAAGAGGAGGAGGAGGCAGGGGAAGGGAAAGGGAAGAGGAAGGAAGAAATGGCTGGCTTTCCAAAGCTACATATCAACATGTCCGCTCTGCCTTAGATTGTCTAATGAGTGGACTCATGTCAAAGGGGTTTGAAGAAGGTCTTTTAGCTGAACTCTGAGGTTTCTTTCTGCTCTGCCACTCTCTGAAATTCCTCCTGGGACTCTGAGCCAGAAAAAGCATCTTTTCTGAAGTGCTGATCTGCTTCCCTTTTCCAAACAGTAAATGATGCTGAAATGCCTATGTGTTTCACCTGCCAAAGCCTATCCTGGTATAATTATAGCTTTCCTTCTTGACCTCTCATTTACATTTTCTTATTTTTATTTATAGGTTTTTCAAGCACATGAAAGCCCTGAGTATCCCAGAGGGTTGGGTTTGGAAACTGTTACCTGCCAGACCAGGGGCATTGGGACGTGGGGTAGCTACATGGTAACAATGCCAGCCATGGCTGCCATCTACCAACTGTCTGAACATAGATTCACAGAGCATGTTTCTGAGCCTCAGTTTTCCTTTGTCTAAGACAGGAGTGTTAACAGTGTCTGCCTGTTAGAGTTGTCATGAGAATGAAAAGAGACAACATGTATAATGGCACGGAACACAGGGCCTCAGCACACGATAAGTACCTGATGGAAATTGTGATGATGACAATGATAACAACAGTGAAGAACTGCCTCATCTTAAAATTTTTCCTTTGGCTAGAAACCCTTGAATGTCACAGCAGGATGAAGGGTGGTGCTTTTGACAGCCACATATCCTCCCTTGTCTCCAAATGGATCACCAGTGGTTTAGAATACACTAAGATTTATAAGCAAATAATTTGTGTCAAGAGGCAAGGAAAGAGATAACTCTGACACTTTAACAGCCAGAAGCTTAGTGGAGTAGAAGTAAGAAAAGACCTAGAACGCTTACTGGCCCCAGAAGCAGCCCACGTGAGCCAAGGGCAGCCTCTCTCGCCATGGCCTGTGCACTGTCAGCAGCACCCCAGCCAGAGAACCACCTCCGGGCATGATCCAGGCTTACCTGGTCAGTGACCTGCTCCTACTTCCCTCTAAGTCCCATCCATGGAGCTGGCCCTCAGATGCTCTGTGTCCTATCAGAGCATGGACACATAGAGCTCCTTTACTTTCAGTGCTTCCCAGCAGGGGTTTCTGCAAGGCCCAGTGGCATCAGAGATAGAAACTGATATAATCCACCTGGGGCATTAATTTGATTACATAGAGCAATGAAGATTTGCTGGCAAACCAAGCTGGACTTCAGTCCTGTCCCTACCACTTGACTTGGTAGCTGAGCAGCCTTGGACAAAAAGTATTTTCCAGACTTGAACTCCCTCAGCTTCAAGTGAGGGTGATTGGCTATAGCTTGCTTCCTCGCAGCGCTGGTGTAACAATCAGATGAGACAGCAGAGGAGAATGGCAGAGATTGGCATTGCTAGGCCCAGGGGTCGCCCTGGTGAGCAGAGCGTGTACAGAACTTGCCCGCAGGAGTTTAGAGTTAGTGAGGAATTCTGCAAAGATACCATAGGGATCTGAGTTGAGCAGTGTGAAGGACGAATTCCAGCGCTCTTCAAGGCACCCATGTAGGGGCCTGCTGTGGTCTAGGACTCAAGAAAGGCTTTTGTAAGGAGTTGAAGTTTGCATTGAGATCTGAAGGATGAGCAGGAGTTACTGGGGGGGGGATGTATGAAGGGTATTGGGATCTCAGGCAATCCAGGCAGAAGGACCAGCATGAGCAGAGCCCCTGAGGCCTATGGAAACATCATATGGCCTTTGAAATCCTTAAAGAAGACGGCAGGGGAGGGAGGCGTTGAGGAACAAGGGGTGAGAAGGGCTGGAACCGGGCAGGATTGACAGTGCATAGCCTTGTCATCCCTGGTAAGAACACTGGGCCTTCTTCCAAGAGCCAGAAGAAGCCCCTGAAGACTTTTAAGGAGGGAGTGGGAGAATGCAGTTACTGCTCTTTTCAGAGACCACTTGACCTGCTACATGCAGACTGGCCTGAAGAACAGCAGAGTCCTGGCTGTTGCAGTTCCACAGACCAGGAGCCTTATTCCTACCGTGTCCCTGTCATGATGCCATTGTGTGAGAATCTCACTGCTCCTGTCTGAGTCTCCTATGGTTACTGTGTCAAAGAATCACAAACTAGGTGGCTTAAAACAGAAGTCAGTTCTCTCACAGTTCTGGAGCCTAGGAGTCCACACTCAAAGCATTATGCTCTCTCTGAAGGCTCTAGGGCAGGATCTTTCTGTGCCTGTTTCTTGCTTCTGGTGTTGCTGGCAATCCTTGGCATTGTCTGGTTTGTAGAAATATCACTTCAGTTTCTGCCTTCTTCATTACTTGAGGTTCTCTCCATGTCTTTTGAGCCCAAATTTTTCTCCTCTTAAATATATATCAGTCAGGCCAAGCACAGTGTCTCTTGCCTATAATCCTAGAACTCTGTAAGGCTGAGGTGGGAAGATTGCTTGAGCTCAGGAGTTCGAGACCAGCCTGGGTAAGAGTGAGACCCCGTTTCTACTAAAAATAAAAAAATTAGTCAGGCACAGTGGTACATGTTTGCAGTCCCAGCTACTCAGGAGACTGAAGTAGAAGGGTCACTTGACCTCAGGAGTCAAAGGATGCAGTGAGCTATGATGATGCTACTGCCCACTAGCTGAGAGTGAGAAGATCCAGACTCTGTCTCAGACAAATAAAAAATGTGTGATATATATATATTTTTATATAGTGGGTATACCAGTCATTGGATTAGTGCCCACCCTAATCCAGTATGACCTCATCTTAACTTGATTACATCTACAAAGATCCTGTTTCCAAATACACTCACATTCACAAGTACCAGGGTTGGGACTTCAGCATACCTTTTGGAGGGATATGTTACACCATTCAGCCCACCACCAAAACTTCTCTGAGTGCAACTTCTCCTTATGCCACAACCCACCAGGTAAAACCATCCTTGGAATCCTAAGAGCCCTTCCACTCAGGCAGGAGCTAGAGGCTCCATTTCAAGACAGGAATCAAGAAGGCCCCAGGGGCCACAGAGAAGCCAATGTGTGAGAGTGTGTGTGTGCGCGCGTGCAGCACATACAGGACGACTGTGGGAAGCATGAGCCCTGAGTTCTGTCCTCACTCAGACCTCGCCAGCTGAGAGACTTGGGCCAGTCTTCTCTCCCCGAGTCCTCAATCTCCTCTCCAGTAATACTGGAAGTGGGGATACCTGCCCCATCCTCCTTGTACTGTTGGGAGGAGTCCAGTGGGATCATCGAGTATTTCCTGAGAAGATACTGTGTGCCCAACATTGAGATAACTTGAGAGAATTGAGAGAGAAACTAGAATTATACAAGTGGAAGTTGCAGCATCCTCCTACGTCACTCCCCAGGGTTTTTCTCCTCTTAAAGCATGATGGTAATAAGTACAATTCCATTAGCTTCAGAATCATCCCATAGGAAGCAGCAGAGAGAAAATGAAATTGACCTGGGGGTGATCATTTCTGAAGCTGAGTGATGGGTCCATGCTAGGGAGGTTATTACTCTATTCTACTTTTTAAAATATACTTGAAATGATTCTTTAGTTTTAAAAAATTAAATGAGAAAATGGGTATAAATCCCCTGGGATTGGAGTAAGGATAAGTACCAAACAAGTGTTAGCCATTATTTCTAGAAACGGGGTGCCAAAGAACTGTGTGTTGCTGAGCTTGAGTTGTCACCATGAACTTCAGAGAATCACACACTGAGCTTTGGAGGTCTTTTAAGTCATGCCTGCTTGGAACCTGTTTGAGTTTGGGTTTTTTGGAGCAGATCCTGAAAGAGGATTTGAGTGCAAATAGTTCATTTGGGAAGAGATGTCAGAAAGACCAGTAAGAAACTGGGGAAGTGAGAACAGGAAGAAGAGGCAGCCAGGAAGAGCGCCCGTGATGGCACCACTACAGGCACCTGTGCTCCGTCCCAGTGGGCATTCTGGAGCCAGCACAGGGCACATGCCCAGGGGCACCGCACCTGAGGGGCGAGGCAGCTGGGGTGGTTCTCCACCAACATTGCAGAGTGGCAGATGCTGGCAGGTGGAAGACAGGCAGGTAGGCAGGCATGGGGAGGGAAGAAAAGCCAAGTGGGTGTGGTAGGGCCCCAAGTGCTTGTGCCACAGCCTCCAACTGTCAGCTCCCTGATAAGTGCTCATCTAACACCTGCTTGATACCTTACCATGGTGGGGACTGGCTTCCTCCAGAATGAACCTCAAGCCCTACTGGGTGGCTCTGACTCATCGCTAAATTAGGTCTAATAAGGGCAAAGCCAACTCTGTTTTGTTTTACCATCAGACAGCCCCGGGATTAGTGATGACGAGTATGTGGCATTAGGGCTGCAGCCTCCCTGCCACATCAGATACTGAGACATCCCTTCTCAGTCCTGGCTCTTCCATGCTAAGACAGGATAGAACCTCAGAATCTTTCTTAACACAGCTTTAGGTATACATTCCAAACCCATCAGGATAGGCATTTTAAAGAAGGTAGTTTGTCATCCCTGCCTTAGGACTTATGAAGCTGGGGAAAATCCTAGGCCGGAAGAATCCCTGAACTGACTTATAGCCCTCAAATGTTGCAGCCTCACTATAAAATTCTAGGTAAGATGTTTAACTTCTCTGCCTCTCCGTACTCCACTCTGGGTAAAATGAAGGAACTGACTAAAGTGAGGCAGAGGTATGGTGCATGGGGTAGGAAGGCGCTGCTCTTTTGTTATGCAGCAAGGCAGGGTGAGTCTTAGACCTCAGCTTTGTCATCTGTAAACTCTGTTCCTTGAGCAAATAACGTCACCCACTCTGAGCCTTACACTCAGGCTGAGCATTATCTTCTATAACAGTGGTTCACAACCTTCCTAATGCCACGATGTATTTTCATTGTTACAAAGGGGTCTCGACCCACAGGTTGAGAACCGCTGTTCTGTAAGATGAAGCCATCATACCTGGTTTGTCCTGTTGTTGTAGGTGTCGGGTATATCGGAAATAGGGAGCTCTGTGTGAAAGAAGGGGCTCAGTGATTGTTCCTGTAATTACCATCATACCATCCTCATCTTCATTTATAGTCCCTTCCAGCTCCAAAATTCTGTGACTTCTTGGAATGTCCTTATCCAAGAAGACAGTGTGATAAAATGAGATGACTATCCTGGGCAGGCGCAGTGGCTCATGCCCATAATCCTAACACTCAATCTCTAATTTCTAGAAAAATTAGCCAAGCCTTGTGGTACACGCCTATAGTTGCAGCTATTTGGGGGGCTGAAGCAGGATGATTATCTTAGCCCTAGAGTTTGAGGTTGAACTAGGCTGATTTCACAGCACTCTAGCCTGGGCAACAGAGTGAGACTCTGTCTCCAGAAAAAAAAAAATGACTGTCCTGATTTTGTGTAAATGCACAATCTAATAAGGACAGGAGGAACATAATTGCCCCTAAATAATTGCTCCAACTTTACCGCAAGCTGTCAAAAGGCCTTAATTGGTCAATCTGTAATGACTACAGCCATCTGCGTTCAGGGTGATTTAGCGACTGGGCTCTGGCCAAGCAGGGGTGATATTTCTCCTCCGATGGGAGTAGTGGCATGTGGTATAGGAGATTATCTCATTCTCACTGTAATGACCTACCAGTTGAACCCAGGCAAGAAGCAGCGGTAGTCACAGACAATGCCTATGGCTTTTTTTTTTTTTTTAAGATACCGTTCCTGCCTGAACAGCAGTATATATGAAGCATGATCATACCTCTTGCTATCTTGTCTTTTTTCCCAAGGATGTCTCTTTTGGAAAGATTTAGGCCCTCAATTAGGGCAAATTGATTTCTGCTTTCTCTAGAGTCACTGTTCCAAAGAGAAGTGGGAAAGGGTGAGAGAAGCCATATTAATCTTTGTGCGTGAGCAAGAAGAGACCTGAAGTATTAGACTTCTAGCCCCTACTTGTAGGTGTGTAGATCGTCTTTTCTCTGTATTTTAATTTCTCCAACCTACAAGGTACCAGGCAACACAACACAAAACACACTTCATCTCAAGTAAGTTTCTGGTGACGCGAATCAAAGTGATGAGAACAGTGTTTCCCTAAGTGTGCCAGCACAAAAGAGATTGTAAGCGATACCTAAAATGATTCCAGGTGCCTTAGAGACTTTGCATTAAGTGACACTGGATCATGTAGAGAGAAAGCCCTTGTCTTTTCAGTTCTCCTTCTTTTGTCCTGATTATCTAAATAGAGCACCTCAGCTGGTTTTCCATAGCTTCCTTCTTGACAAAAAGATAGCACACCTTAACCTCACAGTCGTAGGGAAGCAGGGAAGCAGGAGTATCTGACAAAAATCTAAGCACCTTGTTTTGTTTTTATTTGTTGAGTATTTTTATTTATTAGTTTTTCATTATAAATGATACCAATTGTCCATTTGTAGTAAGTCTTTAAGATTTCCTTTTAAAATAAATTGAATTTACAAAAGTGAGTTGATTAAACACAAAATAAGAACTAAGCAAATTATAGTAAAGAAGGCGGATGTAACAAAAATCATGATGGTAGCATATGATTTTCAGAGGCCAGTGAGTTACCACCAGAAGGGGGAAACCATCACGTTTCTACAGCAGACCCCATCATTTACTAACTGTATGTCTAATTTTGATCCCTTTTATTTTTTTTCTTATGAATTACACTGGCTAGGAATTCTAGTACAGTATTAAATAGAAGTTGTGAAAGTGTACAGCCTTTCTCCTGATCATAGGAGGCAAACATTCAATATTTCATCATTAAGTAGGATGTAAGCTATAGGTTTCTTTTGCAGCTATTCTGGAGTTTTTATAAAGGAACCTAACCCTGAGTAAAAGCAACAGACGCCAGTGGTAAAGCTGGGACTTTTAGCAGAACAAGGCTTTGGTATTTACTCAAAACAGCTTTGGTGGGCATAGGGCAGACATCCACCCACATTAAAACCAACAAGGAGAAGACTCTGTTCTCACGTGTAATGAGAATACCGAGGAGTCTTACCTACTTCAGGTGCAGGGGGCTCTGGGGAATCAAAATGCTGTCAAGATGATGTCTCTATCTCTTGATTCTCACTTTTATATGCTGGCTTCATTTTCAGCAGATTCTCCCTACCATCTCTCATCACCTCACTTTGCCAAAGATGTCACCAGCAGCTCTAGACTTACAGCCAACCAACTTAGCAAGTCTAGTAAAATAAACATTCTCACAACTTATTACATAAATCAGGTCAGGGGACATGGTCATCAGCCAATCCCTGTGGCCAAGGGAATGGAATGCCCTGATGGGCTGGGCCTACAGCACATATTCCTCTGCTGGAACCAGGACATGGGTCAGCCCCGCCCAAGCCTGATGGACTGAGAAGGGAGGGGCAGTGTCCCCAAAAAAAGTCAAGATATTATTACCAGGGAGTAAGGGAATGGGTCCCTTCCAGGCATAAACCATAAATGCCCATACCCTTAGACAGAAGACCTCTCTGTGCTCCAGGTCTGGGCACTACCACTGGACCTCTTTGGGCCTTGATTTCCCCATCTGTCATACCTAGGTGGTGATCCCTGCCTCTCTTGGTCCTATCTGAAAAGTCCAATGAGGCAGTGCACAGGGAAGCTGTGTCTAAACTACGAAGTGCAGTGTGCATGTAAGGGAAGAGTCAGAAGAAGGATTACTAAGCAACTCTTCTAACCCATCTGCCCTCTCCTGTGTCCCTTGCAGAGCACCTGAAGAAGCCCCTTGAAGCCTACATGGCCCTTTTCCCCAGCGTGAGGATTCTCCGAACCAAGAAACGGGAAGGGCTGATCAGGACCCGAATGCTGGGGGCCTCAGTGGCCACTGGGGATGTCATCACATTCTTGGATTCACACTGTGAAGCCAATGTCAACTGGCTTCCACCCTTGCTTGGTAAGGGTTCTCTCTCACTTTAAGGGAGGCGGCCTGGAAGGAGCCAGCCGCCACCAGCCCCAGTCTTTTGCAGGGACTCCCTCACAAGTGTTCCCTTGCCAGCTTGATATATACCCAGCACAATGCCAGGTGCCACAAGGGATTTGGAGCTCCAGGTGTGCTCAAAGAAACACTGAAAATCCAGCCAGTCCTGTCGCTTCATTCACAGAGAAGGAAGGCCTAGAGAGGGGGAGGTGATTTGCCCAAAGTCATACAGCACTGTAGTATAGTGGTTCTCCACCTGTGGGTCGCGACCCACAGAAACTGTATGAAAGGGCCACGGCACTGGAAGGTTGAGAACCACTGCTGTAGTGACTAAGGACATGACTGTTTCCCTAAGATTACTTCAGGTTTTATTGGAAAGCAAGCCAAGGCCATCTACTGTTAAAAACTAAACTGTGGGGGTCAGGGTGAGGGGAACATCACATCAGCTTGAAGTAGTTACCATTTACTGCACTGCTCCTTTGAGCCAGGCAGGTTATAAGCACTATTGTTATTCTTTGCCATGCCAGTTTCTTTTTGTTTTAAAAGAAACTGAGGTTCAGAGATTCTGAGTGACTCGTTTATTGTGAGTTCAAAGTCACCATCTGTCAGGCTCCGAAGTTTGTTCTCTCCCATGGTTTCACACTGCCTGCCTAAACTTACTTCCTCTTGGACAAGAGCTGCTGACAGATACCAGGGAAGGGCTATAGGCAGAGGGTAGCAAGATCCAGGAGCCATCTATGATGGGCTGTAAACAGGAAGGAGACGTAAGGATTGGAGGCTGGGCCTGAGGCACCTGCAAGCTGGCTAAGGAATGAGGCCCAAATTTCGAGTAGTTGAGTTTTAATGGAGGCAGTGGGCTGGTGCTAACATTAGTGAGGAAATGTCTCATTGAGACCAGGAGTCAAGGCCAGAGCTGGAGGCAGACTGGGGAAGAGTTACACTCTGGAGAGAAAAATGAATGCCTCAGGAACAGCTGGGTAAGCTCTCCATCACAGAAAGCTTAGGGAGCAAAGAGGACTGAAGTTTAGGGCAAACTTGAGTGTATATCAGAATCCCTACGGGAAAGACTTCTTAAAATATAAGAATGCTCCCTCCCTGCTCGAGTTTCTGATCCACAAGGCCCCTGGACAAGTTGCATTTTGGGCAACACCAGTGCTGGTGATCCAGGGACCACACTTTGAAGAGCACTGGTTAGGAACGCCACCATTCCAGAGTGAGGACAGAAAGCAAAGCCCACCCAGTTACCAGAGTAATCCTGCAAGTCTGTAACACAGAGCAATAGGAAATTGTATTATTAGATTATGTGCTTCTGACTCCAAGGGTCTAGGATTTCAGTGGGTTAGGAAAAGGGTATAACCCAGAATTTCTGGTAAACTGATACTCTGCATCTGCCTCTCCCTACTGAAAGAAAAAGAAAAGAAAAAAGCCTCACCATAAATCGACTAATTTATAGTGCTGGAGGAACAACCTATTTGTAGGGTCATTCAGTGACTCATAAAGAGAATGAAGTGGTGGGGCCTGAAGCTGAGCTCGTGGTCTAAATAGCCCTTAACTCTGTTTCTATGGAAATATATGAGGGCAATTTTCATAATCTGCAGACGTACATGGAAGAAACATCCCAAGGTTTTTTTTCTTCCTTTTCCAATAGAAATGTGAACCAGTGGTGTAGATTTAAAAGTCTATCCCTGCTAATATCGCAGCTGAGAGAACACATCATGGCTTTTGTCTATGAAGCCATTCACACCTCCACGTGTAGCTCACTCTGCCTCCTTTGGAGAGCACACATCTCTGAGCCTGAGAGGGACACAGACCCCCATTGGAAAGCCACCGTCGACATATTTCCCTCATCATCATCATCATCATCATCATCATCATAGCTCTATTAGTCCCTTAGTGTTTTAGGCCACATTAACATTTGAATTTGGGCATCATGTGGTAAATCGGGCAGGCCAGGCATTATTATCCACATTTGGCAAATGAGAAACTGACAGACAAAGAGAGCAAGGGAGATTGCTCGGCCTTCCAACTTCGGCTCCTGAGCTTCCTTCAGTAATCCTAACACAGAGAATGGCGGCTGAGTGCTGGTCACGCTCCAAGGCTTCACTAAGCGTCTTGGCTCTGACGTCCCACGGCCCCACAGAGACCCCAGGAGATAGACTGCTGTCTTCCTCCATTTTGTGACGAGGAAACCACGACTCAGGGACATCAGACAATCTTTTTTTTTTTTAAATACATGTATTTTATTATTCTTCATTACATTATTTCCCCCCCCCACCCGTCCGTGATAAGACAGAATTGATTTACAGAAAAGAATACAGAAAACACCAAAGCTCCTGGTAGTGGGAGAGATTTCAAG
>CAUYRH010037210.1:0-12342 GCA_963574655.1 Perodicticus potto | reverse complement strand
TTTTTTTTTTTTTTTTTGTTTGTTTGTTTGTTTTGAGATAGAGCCTCAAGCTGTTGCTGGGTAGAGTGCTGTGGCATCACAGCTCACAGCAACCTCCAACTCCTGGGCTTAAGCGATTCTCCTGCCTCTGCTTCCCTAGTAGCTGGGACTATAGGCACCCGCCACAACGCCTGTCTATTTTTTGGTTGTAGCCATCATTGTCTTGGCAGGCCTGGGCTGGATTCAAACCGGCCAGCTCAAGTGTATGTGACTGGTGCTTTAGCTGCTTGAGCCACAGGCACGGAGCCTCTATTTGTTTTTTTTTTAACAATTTGGAAAAACATGCCTACGTTTTAACCAATTATTACAAAATATTTAAGAATTGCTGTAATATTGAGTTTTCCACCTTGTTAGGTTTTTTCCAGTTGAGTTTTTTCCCCTTTATTTGTGCTGTTTTCTAATTAACCTTAGTAGAGATTTGTCAGTTCAGTTACTTTTTCTTAAAAACCAAAAGAAAAAGGTACACGTTTGTGATCCCAGCACTCTGGAAGGCCGAGGTGGGTGGATCGCTTGAGCTTAGGAGTTCAAGACCAGCCTGAGCAAGAGCGAGACCGCATCTCTAAAAGGTAGCCGGACATCTATAGTCCCAGCTACTTGAGAAGCTGAGACTACAGGATCTCTTGAGCCCAGGAGTTTGAGGTTGCTGTGAGCTGTGATGCTATAGCACTCTACTGGGGGCAAGAAAGTGAGACTCTGTTTCAAAAAACAAAAAAAAAAAAAAGAGAAGAAAAAAGTCACAGACCATGAGAGAAAACTCATCCTTGGCTTTTATTCTCTTAGTGGTGGGCAACCTGCTGAGGAGACCCAAGTGAGGAAGAACAAAGAGCTGTGTGAGGAATTAAGACAGTGTACTGGATCAGAGGCACGGGACTGCTGTTCTGTTTCTTTTTTTGAGGCAGAGTCTCAAGCTTTCACCCTGGATAGATTGCTGTGGCGTCGTTGCTGACAGCAACCTCCAACTCTTGGGCTCAAGTGATCCTCTTGGCTCATTCTTTTTTTGCTTTTTTTTTTAAGCTGTCTTGGGCTGCGTTTGAACCTACCACCCTCGGTGTATGTGGCCAGCGCCCTGTTCTGTTTCTGGTAGCAAGTTATCAGTAACTAGTGGAATCTCTGAGCATATCCTTTGTGCCTGGCACTGGGGTAATGATGCATTCTTTTTTTTTTTCTTATTTTGAGACAGGGTCTCACTTTGTTCTCAGTAGAGTGCTGTGGTGTCATAGCTCATAGCAACTTCTAATTCTTGGGCTCAAGTGATTCTCTTGCCTCAGCCTTCCAAGTAGGTTGGACTACAGGCGCCTACCAACACCTGGCTATTTTTAGAGGTGGGGTCTCACTCTAGCTCAGACTGGTCTTGAACCCGTGAGCTCAGGCAATCTACCTGCCTTGGTCTCCCAGAGTGGTGCGATTATAGGTGTAAGCTACCAGGCCCGGCCCTAAAGATGGCATTCTTCGATGCTCTCTCTAACCCTGTTATGCTATGAGGGGAAGTAGTGTTATTCCAAAATGAACTCATCCATGGCCACACAGTTGGTGGTGAAAAATCAAGTGCTTTTAACCTTCTAGTCAGACTTAGCCACTGACTGCTTCAGTTATTGTGTTTGATTTATAGAGGTTTTGTTGAGAGACATGGGGCCTGCACTGAAGTTCTTCATGACATGATGCACGGTTAGTGATATTACTGCCTGCTCATTGTAACAAGAAGCACCCCATCCCCATTGGTGGCATCCATAACTCAGTTGGCAGGGCGCTGACCACATACACTGAGGGTGGTGGGTTCGAACCTGGCCTAGGCCTGCTAAACAACAATGACCACTGCATCCAAAACATAGCCGGGCGTTGTGGCGGGTGCCTATAGTCCCAGCTACTTGGGAGACTGAGGCAAGAGAATTGCCTAAGCCCAAGAGTTGGAGGTGGTTGTGAGCTGTGAGCTGGCACTCTACCCAGGGTGACAGCTTGAGACACTTGTCTCAAAAAAAAAAAACAAACAAAAAAAGAAGAAGAAGCATCACCCGTGGTCTATATATTCTCTCATATGCTATGGCTTTGGATAATTGATCAGCTCTCGCTGCTAGGCATAGTAAAATCAGTCTTGCCTATTGCCATGGCCTCATTTCTTTGGATCAAGGATTCCATGGGTTTTTTATTGTTTAACCCTGTCCTGAGTTACATCCTGTGGTGAGCTGTTGTGAAATCTTATTGGAACAAAATGAGGCAGTTGAAAATATTTCTCTTGTTTCTGTGTCTCTTGGATCCATATTATGAAGGGTTGCAACATGATCGACTCTTTATTTTTAAGTATTTTACTTGTGTGGTTTGTTAATTAGATTGAAAAGTTCATGATGTTTCCTTTCTAAAGGATCTGACGGGTGATGGAGATGGAGAAGGGGAGGATGGGGATGGCTCTGACACACCAGTGATGCCAAAGCTCTTCCGTGAAACCAGGACCCGTTCTGAAAGCCCAGCTGTAAGTCACCACACACTGTGCAGAGACACTTTCCACCACTACAGCAAGACCATGTCTTAATCTCTCTTGGGGATCGTTGAAGAGAAGTGAACAAATGTTTTTAAACTGGAAAATGACAGCAAAGCTTCTTGGACTTATTGTTGGAAGGTTTTCTTTTTTGTGTCATTTCTTTTACAGGGTAGTTTTTAAGTTCTTTCTTGGGACATTCTTTTTTTTTTTTTTTGAGACAGAGCCTCAAGCTGTCACCCTGGAGAGAGTGCTGTGGCATTACAGCTCACAGCAACCTCCCAATTCCTGGGCTCAAGCGAGTCTCTTGCCTCCACCTCCCAAGTAGCTGGGACTACAGGCGCCTGCCACAAGGCCTGGCCATTTTTTGGTTGCAGCTGTTATTGTTTGGCGGGCCTGGGTTAGATTCGAACCCGCCAGCTCAGGTAGCCCGTGCACAGGCGCTGAGCCTCTTGGAACATTCTTGAAAGTGCCCAAGTATGATAGCAGTTTTCAGGGTGGGTGGTTCACTTGCCAATAATCTATGGGAGTTCCTTAACTCTGTGGGTGGATTTGATAGCTCAGAAAGAGTGTGAGGTGTGGAAATAGGAAGACAATTACTGTTCACATTCACTCAGCCCTCTAGGTACCATACCAGGTATGGAATATAATCTTATTTTCCCAGCATATGGTGTGTATTATCTCTTTTGGAATAGATGAGGGAAGATTCCAGTAACTTACCCAAAGTTAAACATTAAGTTTTTTTTTTTGTTTGAGATAGAGTCGCATTTATCACCCTTGGTAGAGTGCTGTGGTGTCGTAGCTCACAGCAACCTCAAACTCTTGAGCTCAAGTGATTCTCTTGCCTCAGCCTCCCTCGTAGCTGGGACTACAGGGGCCTACCACATTGCCTGGATATTTTTAGAGATGGGGTCTCGCTCTTGCTCCGGCTGGTCTTGAACTCCTGAGCTCAAGCGATGTGTTGGCCTCCCAGAGTACTAGGATTATAGGTGTGAGCTACTACACCTGGCCTAAGCATTAAGTCTTGTGCAAAATTTGAACTTGGGTCTAAAACCCCCAAATTTGTGCCATTTAACAAAGAACACAGAACCTAAGGACTTTTCAATCATCTTGATGATCTAATACCTTCCTGAAGAACCCAATAATTGGCTTTATACTTTTTTGAATAAAAACTGGGCTTATGGTAAACATGGATTTTTATTTTTTGGTACCAATTTTTTGGGGTTAGTTTCATCTGGTGCAGTCTGCCTGCTGGGACAGCCAGAGCAGAATCTGTTGGGAATTGTTAGGTTGCTCAGCTTGCTTCCCATCTCCCCTATTCCATGAACTGGGGGATTCTGGATGGAAGGGGCGTATAGCCTCTCCATCTATTTAAATACCTGTTTATTTCCAGTTGGCTTGAGGCTACTAGGTCTCTTTGGCCAACTCAAGGCTGAATCCTGGCTGCACCCCAGACCTCACACCTCCAGTCATCTAAGGCCTGGTGCTTATCCTCTCTTGCTTTCAGGTCCGAACCCGAAATAGCAACAGTGCCTCCAGGTGGGAGAGGCACAAGCCCTCCCCACGTACTACCCGAGGCCGACAGGGCCGCAATCATGTGGACGAGTCCCCTGTGGAGTTCCCGGCTACCAGGGTTGGTTTACCTGATGCCCAGATCCCGGTCCCCAGCCTCTAGCTGGGAGATCTGCCTCTCTCACTACACCAACTGTCACCAATGGATAATCTGTGTCCTTTCTTCACATTCCTCTGCTTTTCAGGATCTTGCTTTTCCTTATTCTCCTGGATAAGCTTCTCTTAAGCCTGTTGACTTCTCTGCTGGCCTGATCTTGGATGGAACTCTGTTGGGAACAGAAGAATGCCCTATTATTGACTGGGTTCTTGCCCCACCTTGGAAACCACTGGAAACCACTGACTTCCAGAACTGTCTTGTCCCCCTATATCTCTTCAACTGTCTTGAGGCCACTCTAGCGGGAACAGCAACACCTTTCTCCTCTTACAAGGTTGGGCGCACAGTAAGCGCTGAAAGAAGTCAATGACCCTCTTCAAACTTAGCTCAGTCCCTCATCATTGCCCATCTTTGGTGCCTTTGTCCTTTGTTCTGTGTCTCTGTCTCTGTGTTGGGATGGTGACAATGATTTTCCCCCACTACTTCTTCCGGGAAAACTGTCCTCAATGGTCTCTGTTCTCCCAAACTTAAGTCTTCATTCTTTCTGCTTACCTGGGAAGCAGGTGAGGGTACCAATGGTCTCTGGTCACCCACCTGTCTTGCTGTGGTCCAAACATGTGTTCTTCTGTTCACAGTCCCTGAGGCGGCGGGCAACAGCATCAGTTGACACACCGTGGTTATCCCCTCCCAGCCCTTACCTCACCATTGACCTCACAGATGACACCAATGACACCGATGTGACACCCCAGAGCAGCAGTACCCCCTACTCCCGCCTAGCCCAGGACAGCCAGCAGGATAGCTTCGAGTCCCCACAGGTGGATGCAGAAAGGAGAGACACAGACAGTGCTGAGTATCAGGTACTACTAAGAAGGGCTCCTGCCGAGGCTGGCCAGAGATGCCAGCTACTGATGGCCATTCTCAGTGACTACTGTGATGATTTTTGTCATTTTTATCATAAGTATTTATTTATTTTTGAGACAGAGTCCCATGCCCATGCCACAAACAAAGCCATGGTTTTATAACTCAGAGCATCCTCAAACTCTGGGGTTCAAGCGATCCTTCTGTTTCAGCTTCCTGAGTAACTTGGACTACAGGCACCCTTCACAACACCCAGCTAATTTTTCCATTTTTAGTAGAGATGGGGTCTTGGTGTTGCTCAGGCGGGTCTCAAACTTTTTTTTTTTTTTTTTGAGACAGAGCCTCAAGCTGTCACCCTGGATAGAGTGCTTTGACATCATAGCTCACAGCAACCTCCAATTTCTGGACTCAAGCGAGTCTCTTACCTCCACCTCCCAAGTAGCTGGGACTACAGGCGCCCGCCACAACCTCCGGCCATTTTTTGGTTGCAGCTGTTGTTGTTTGATGGGCCCAGGCTGGATTCGAACCCGCCAGCTCAGGTGTATGTGGCTGGCGCCTTAGCCCATTGAGCCACAGGCGCCGCCGGGTTTCAAACTTTTGAACTTGGGGAATTGACTTGCCTTGATCTCCCAGAGTGGTAGGATTACAGCCACCGCTGCTCCCTCACCCCCACCTTAATCATAAGTATTTTCTACATGCAACATGGTCCTTCTTTAATCTGTTTCCCTCTTAGACACCAGTAATTAACCAAACCACATGAATATTGATTTTTCTGAAGATTAAATATGTTTACATAGAAATAATTATTGTCTGCATACATAGTAGGTAGTGTGATGTTTTCATCATATATTACATATACAATTATAGGCTGTCTTTTTTCCCTTATGGAGAAGTAGTGTTGCCTCATATTCATGTGTGTGTGATACATTGAGTTGTCTGGATCATAGCTTAATTAACCAATCAAGCTTGTTGATGTCTCATTCAGGTGTTGCTGCATGAAACCTCATTACATGTGTGTGGCATTAGGATCTCTTTCTGTGAACATTACTGTAGAGTACATCATACTATAGGTACACTTTAGTAATACCTTAATAACCTGATGTGTTTTCGTGGGCATCTCACATTTTATGCAAGTTTTTTATTGCCCTCAGTGTCAGCGGAGTGGGCAGGGCTTGGCTTAAGGTGTTCTGTCTCATTATTTACTGGGTTCCTTCATGTGGTTTTTTTCTTTCAGGATGGGAAGGAATTTGGAATAGGGGACCTTGTGTGGGGAAAGATCAAGGGCTTCTCCTGGTGGCCTGCCATGGTAGTGTCATGGAAGGCCACCTCCAAGCGACAGGCCATGTCCGGCATGCGATGGGTCCAGTGGTTTGGTGATGGCAAGTTCTCTGAGGTGAGTCCAGGGCAAGGCAAGGTCTTGAGTGGCTCCACAGACCTGAGGCTATCTTTCCTTTATTACAGTTGTGTCTTGAGATGACAGTCTACAGTTACTTTGTGCAGATGAATAAAGCTATGCCCTCATGCTGTCTGGAAGGAAGGACGGACAAACAGCAACCTCAAACTCTTGGGTTTGAAGTCATCCTCTTGCCTCAGCCTCTGAAGTTGCTGGGACTACAGGTGTCCAGCACACCTGGCTATTTTTAGGGACAGTGTCTTGCTGTTGTTCAGGCTGGACTGGAACTCCTGAGCTCAAGTTTGCCTCTTGGCTTCCCTGAGGGCCTGTATACAGTTGTTAGCTACCTTGCCCAGCTCTTAAACAGATTCTTAGGGTCTTGTGGGCCCAGAGCTGTCTTACAGGGAACAAAGAACTGGAAAGTTCTCTGGATCCCTAGCCATTTGGATTTTATTTTATTTTTTTTTAGGTTTATTTCTCTGGGGTGGAATCCTCAGTTAGGCTTCTGAGGGGTGAGGAGTAGCTACCTGGTCAATCAGCAAAAGGTGGAGAAGCCTGGAAGACACAGGGAAAGATAGTCACTGCCTCTTAGTGTCACTTAGCTGTGGAGAGAGACAGGGTTTAGGACATCCTTTGGTGGACCGAGAGATTGAGGTGGTGGGAGTTATGAAAACTTTTTTTTAGAGTTGGTTATTTTAGAGACTCTTTGTGTTTTATTTATTTATTTATTTATTTATTTTATTTATTTATTTTTTTGATCAGAGCCTCAAGCTGTCACCCTGGATAGAGTGCTGTGGCATCACAGCTCACAGCAACCTCCAATTCCTGGGCTTAAGCAAGTCTCTTGCCTCTGCCTCCCAAGTAGCTGGGCCTACAGGCACCCGCCACAATGTCCAGCCATTTTTTGGTTGCAGCAGTCATTGTTGTTTGGCGGGCCCGGGCTGGATTCGAACCTACCAGCTCAGGTGTACGTGGCTGGCGCCTTAGCCCGTTGAGCCACAGGTGCCGAGCCACTTTATTTATCTTTTTGAGGTGGGATCTCACTCTGTCACCTGGGTTAGAGTGCAGTGGCAGCATTGTTGCTCACTGCCACCTCAGCGTGCTCAAGCAATCCTCCTACCTCAGCCTCCGAAGTATCTGGGACTATAGACACACCAGGATAAGTTAAAAAAATTTTTTTTTATAGAGGTGGAGTCTGTCTCACTCTGTTGTTCAGGTTGGTCTTGACTCCTGCTCTCAAGCCTCCCTCCCACGTCAGCCTCCCAAAGTGCTGGAATTACAGGTATAAGCCACTGCACCCAGCGTATTCCACAGCTCTAGATGGTTAATTTTAGCCATTTAAAATCTTCCTGGACAGGTGGCACCTGTGGCTGAAAGGAGTAGGGTGCTGGCCCCATACTGGAGGTAGCGGGTTCAAACCCGGCCCTGGCCAAAAACTGCAAAAAAAAAAAAAAAAACAAACAAAGACAAACTTCCTTGACTATGAATGCTTGCTGGGAAAAACCCTGTTCAGGCATGAATTACTCTTAATTTGATTACAAAGATTTTGGTTGTAATAGTGCACACAGAATGGCTTTTTTGTGACCCTAGATGATGATAGATGAGGTGCCTAAGCTTGTAACACAAATTGGGTAGTGCTGGGAGCAGGGAAGGTTGGAGGCAAGTACGGGAATGAAGGACCAACTAGTTCTTTCCTGGTATTCAGGCTCAGGTGAAAATTCTGGGTTTCCCATGTATTGAGATCCCATAGATCAAGAGTCTGTGTGGACTCTGCGATAAAAATTTCCCAAGGGTGGCTCGGTGCCTGTGGCTCAACGGGCTAAGGCGCCAGCCACGTGCACCTGAGCTGGCAGGTTCGAATCCAGCCCGGGCCCGCCAAACAACAATGATGGCTGCAACCAAAAAATGGCCGGGTGTTGTGGAGGGCGCCTGTAGGCCCAGCTACTTGGGAGGCAGAGGCAAGAGACTCCCTTGAGCCCAGGAATTGGAGGTTGCTGTGAGCTGTGATGCAACAGCACTCTATCCAGGGTGACAGTTTGAGGCTTTGTCTCAAAAAAAAAAAAAAAAAAAAATTTCCCAAGGGCTAGAATGGCTAGAACAGTAGGAAGCAGAGTCTCCCTGGTTGGAGAGTCTGCATGCTGATGTCCTCTTTGACCAGCAGAGGGAGCAGAAGGACAGTTGTTTGGGGTATGGTTGCCTTGAAGCATCCAAGTCCTGGAATGGATACCATGACTTCTGTGAAATAAAGGAAGATTTATTCTTTGTAATTGCTTTGGCCCAGTGAGGCATCAAATGTGCTTTGTGTGACAAAGTCTGATGCCAGTAAAATGCCTTTTGGGGCTGTTAGCATTGACAAATGGGAGTGTAGTGTCGGATCTGGCTCTGGCCACATATATGAGTGCCTTTGGGAATAGCACCTGTATTTTTTGTAGTTTCTTACCTTCCAGAGCCCCATTTCTACATGATCCTGTGGGAGGCCAGGATCTCAGACACAAAGTGGTGGTTAGCATAAGAATGAGCATTTTATGGAGAATGGAATATACTATGTTCCTTTCAGCTCTTGTTAGTATTCCCTGAACTCCCAGTTTCATCTCTCTCTGGGAACCTGAACTGCTCTTAGGGACTTTTAGCATCAAGAGATGTATAGAACATGGATCAAATCCCAGGAAGTAAAATAAAATAATCATAATAACTAAAATGTACATACGGTGTGTCAAGCACTGTTCAATTGACACATAAATGAACTCATTTAATAAAAAGATAGTGAATGAACTGTCATGCTCTTGCTTTATGTCATTATGCTAAGGAAGAAGGGAATAATGCGTGTTTAATCCCCAGTGCTCTAATATCCATGGAGAATTTTTTTTTATTTTTATTTTTTTTGTAGAGACAGAGGCTCACTTTATCGCAGCAACCTCCATCCAACTCCTAGGCTTAGGCGATTCTCTTGCCTCAGCCTCCCAAGTAGCTGGGACTATAGGTGCCCACCACAACGCCCGGCTATTTTTTTGTTTTGCTGTTCAGCCGAGGCCGGGTTTGAACCCGCCACCTTTGGTATATGGGGCTGGCCTCCTACTCCCTGAGCCACAGGCGCCGCCCCTCCATGGAGAATTTTAGACCTAAGCTGCTGGGGTCCCCACCAGGGACATTTGCTCTTAAAATTAGTTGTTTTTATTCAGGGCATCCTGCTTTGTATCCACGCCCTGCATCTAGGGCGTGGCTTCTGCCTTGTTTCTGGCTATAGGCTGTGTTGGACTCTGCATTATTCCTATTCTCTGCTGTTTTCTTTCCTTTCTTATAAACTGACATTTGCCAACTTTATCCTCAGGTTAAGGTGTGTGAAAATCTTCCCTTTCTGATGGGCCACCCTGTGAGAGAGGGGAAGTATAGGTGGATGTTGATGATTCTTTCTCTTCTAGGTCTCTGCAGATAAACTGGTGGCCCTGGGGCTGTTCAGCCAGCACTTTAACCTGGCCACCTTCAATAAGCTGGTTTCTTACAGGAAGGCCATGTATCATGCCCTGGAGGTAACTTGGGATTGGGAATGAAGGCCAGGCTCTGAGAGCAGGGATGAAGCAAGAGACCTGCAGAGAATGCTAGCCCAGAACATCATTGACAGGGGTGTCTTGGGGGGAAAAGGGAGAAGGTGAATGGCAAGGTGATGGTGGCCTGGTATGGGGCTGACAGGGAGGGATTTGAGACTTCTCAGCTTCCTCCTGGTGGCTGTGGGTACTGCCAACCAATTCAGGAAGGACAGACACTGAGAAGTGGGCCTCAGTATTCAAATCAAGGGATATGTCTTTATAGAGACCTCCGCAAGCCCAATGATGGGCTGCAGCTTAAGGCCAGCTGCCTCATCCCTTTATCTGTGAGCTGTTATGTCCCCTGTGAACCACTAGGCTTTGTCCCTCCTTCTACCTCTTCATGGAACTGCCTTCATCCTGCATTTACAAGCCAGCCCCTGTGCTAGTACTATCCTTGTGCTTAATCAGACATGTAAATCTTCATGGTCCTCCTAATACATATTAGGGAGATGAAATAAGAAATCCGGCCTCCTTTTCAGATGAGGTATACAGGGATGAAACTGGTGCTGTCCGAGGCTCCTTATCAGTTCATTCTGATTCCTCTGCCTTTAAAGATTCCCCCTGCCACCCTCTGGCCTGCATGTTTCCCTACACAGGCCCCTCCTTTCTGTGTCACACATACCACAGCCCAGGGCAGCTGTCTGGCTATGAAAGGTCCCAGTGTGGGGGAATGTAGGCCCCCGGCTGGGGGAATCCTGGGTGGAGCCGGTAAGCACCTCCCTCCTCCCATTCATCACAGACTCTGCCTTTGCAGAAAGCCAGGGTGCGAGCTGGCAAGACATTCCCCAGCAGCCCTGGAGACTCATTGGAGGACCAGCTGAAGCCCATGCTGGAGTGGGCCCACGGGGGCTTCAAGCCCACTGGCATCGAGGGCCTCAAACCCAACAACAACCAACCAGGTGGGAATGAGTCCCTATGGCAGCATCCCCTGCCACTGCTGGTGGGACCAACTTGAGAGATTCAGTCCCCCATGTAGCCCCTCACCCCACCCAATTTTTCTGCAGCTGGTCTTAAGCCTGAAGCCCTCCTCTTTTGCCCTATGAACCTGACTGTTTATGGGCATATGAAGGCTGTGCCAGCCTCATCTGGCTTCCCTGGTCACTTTCCCACTAAAGGTTACATGCATATACTAAATCTGTCCTAAAAACTTTAGTAAACAGGAAGCCAAGATGCAGTCTTCACTAGTAGCATCTTTTTTTTTTTTTTTTTTTTAAAAGGAGAAGTTAAGCTCATTGGAGAAAACCTGAAAAGTGTTTTTTAAAAAGTGTTTAAGCCATCTCCTAACAGTTTGACCAATACCATATATCCTCCATTAAAATATACTTGCGACTTCCTGAGATCTACGGAGTGTCTTACAAGCTGCACATTTAATGTAATGTTTTCTGTTTTGTTTTTTCCCTCCCTAAAAGTGGTTAATAAGTCGAAGGTGCGTCGTACACGCAGTAGAAAGTTAGAATCAAGGAAATACGGTATTCCCTTCCTTCCCATCTTTTGACTACGCTGTTTTTCTCTATACTTTCTTTTGATTTCTCGGCGTATAACATGGTCACTGGAAAAGAATCAAATTTCTTCAGAAGTCAACCTGAACTCCCACCCAACCCTTCCATCTCACTTCCCACCCTCACAAATGCCCCTAGGTTAACATCACGGGGTGCACGTCTTTCCTTCTTTTTCTGTACACTAGTTGGATTGCTCCTTTTTCCTGTATTTCTCATTATTAATAATATGGGCACTGTTAAATATCATTTAGTCACTTAAGAGTCCTTATGATGTTTAATGGCTGTGTAATTTTCTTTCCAGGGGCAGAGTCAAATTCAACCATGTCCATTATGATTCACTGTATAGGTTGAATAGAAATGTCAATGGGAGCCACATAGTTGTTTTTCTGGTAGTCTCATTGAAAAGGGCAGAAAGTGAAAAGAACAGGTGAAATTCGTATTAACCAAATTTAACTTAGCCTCCAATTTCTAATATATTAGCATTTCAACATTCATCAGTATAGCTAATTAAAACATTTTACATTTCCTTTTAGTATTGTCATTAAGATCTCATGGGCAATTCTAATGGTAAATTTTCAATGGAAATACTTGATCTTATGAATGAAATGGAGGCTTAGTGAAATACAGATATAGATTCTTTTTTTTCTTTATTTTTTTTGAGACAGAGCCTCAAGCTGTCACCCTGGATAGAGTGCCATGGCATCAAAGCACACAGCAACCTCCAACTCCTGGGCTTAAGCAATTCTTTTGCCTCAGCCTCCCAAGTAGCTGGGAATATAGGTGCCGGCCACAACACCCGGCTATTTTTTTGTTGCAGTTGTTTAGCTGGCCTG
>CAUYRH010037208.1:0-11044 GCA_963574655.1 Perodicticus potto | reverse complement strand
TGTATCAATGAATGGACACAGTCCATTCATGAAATTGAGGCCTAGGAAATTCACATGAAATTGACCTAGGCATAGGAAATGGGGGTTCCACATTTAGTCCTAAGTGTAAAGTGAAGGAGACACCAAGGCACAGGTGTCTCCTCGGTAGTTGTCTGGCCTTTTTGGCTATTGGAGCCTCTGGTGGGGGTTGGAGGTCCCCCTCCTTGCCTGTCATCCTGCCTGCTGGTTCTTCAGCTGGCTGCCACAGTACAGATACCGCCAAGGAGGAGGCGGCAGGTCCGCCAGCTCCACTGAGCTGGCTAGGGCTCCAAATGTCCTGAGTCAATTCTCCCTCTCCAAGTAGAAACTCTAACTGCTGTTAGGGAAAAAGGGTGAAGACTCGATCTAACTGCTTCCTGCTGAATCAGGAGATGATAGAAGGGGGCAGTTAGGTTTCTCCGGAGGGAGAGTGATACAGGGGTTCATGGACTGGAACTATCTTTATTGCGTGTGGCTTGATGACATTTCTGGAAAACATAAATCTGATTAGTATAATCAGTAATAGGCAAAGGTAGAACAGCGTCAGGTCAGAAGCACTTATTCAGTGATGCTAAAAGAAAACCGTATTAGGATTTTTCTTGCTGTTTCCCAAATAATAACTTCAATCTTTCTTCTGGCTCACAAGTGTAGGTGGTCTGTGGTTGGCTGTCTTCATTGTCTGCCTCCATAGAAGATGGAGGGTTCCAGGATTTTACTTGTGAATGATGTATGCAGGAATCAACTCCTATAACTTTAGCAGCTGTAGAGGAAGACAAGATAACAGGAAAGGGGACTTCCCAAGTTGGGGTTAGGGAAGGCGAATTTGTTTTTTTTTTTAACATGGATCAATAGTATAGTTCTGAAATCACAGCCTTCATTGGACCCATCACCAGAATAGTGTACATTGTACCTCAGAAGTAGATTTCTACCACTCACCCCACTCACATTCACCCTTTTCTTAGTTTCCAATGTCTACTACACCACTTTGTGACCATAAGCATCCCTCATTTAGTTCCCACTTATGAGAACATGTGGTGTTTGTTTTTCCATTCCTGAGATACTTTGTTTAGGATGATGGTCTCCAGTTCCATCCAAGTTGCTACAGAAGTCATTATTTCACTTCTTTTTTATGGCTGAGTAGTATTCCATGGGGTATATGTGTATATAAATGTAGGTAGATATAGTATACACACACACACTGCATTTTCTTGGTCTACTTATCAGTTGATGGACACTTAGGTTGATTCTCTATCTTTACAACTGTGAATTGTGCTGCATGTGGGTGCAAGGTGTCTTTTTTATATAATTATTTCTTTTCCTTTGGGTGGATACCTTGTCCCTGATAGGATTGCTGGATTGAATGGTAGGTCTACTTTTAGTTCTTTGAAGAACTTCCATACGGTTTTGCACAGCAGCTGTGCTAATTTATATTTCCACCAATGGTGAATAAGCACTAGTGAATATTGCCTTGTGAAGAATTTTTTAATTAGAACCCAAATCATTTCTCATGTCTGTCTTCTAGCTTTTCTTTTCTTTGTGTCCTCCCTGAAAGCAGAAGACCTACTCTTCAAGTGAAATTGCATCCACCTGAGGTAAGTCACTGAGCAGACCCTCTGTTTTCATTTCTGCCCCAAACTCACTGTAGCTAATTCCAGGCTCTGATGTGCCCAGAATTTTGGAAAAGAAGGGTTACTCTTTAAAATATAACACATTAGAACATTTTCAGAACTGAGATTAAATAGAAGAAAGATCAATTTTTCATTCAAAAGAGAGGAATGTGCTTTTAGAGAGTAAAGAGATAATAGACAATACTGAGCTCTGAAGAACTTGGCCTGGAGTTAGTTAAACCATTAAGATGGTTTGGGGTTTTTTCCTCCAGAAAAGTAAAACCCGTCTCATTGATCTCTTGGGTACTTCTTAGTGGTCACCAAAATAATAGTCATTCATACCAAGCATTTGCTACGCGTCTGGGAATGTTTTAGGTGTATGGCATTTGGTCTTAATGACTCTCAAGATACCCAAATTATGTTGTCTGAGCACCAAAAGCATCCCTATTACCTGAAAGCTTGTTAGAAATGCAAACCATCTAGCTCTGCCTGATACTTACTAGGGGCTGAGTTGACCAACATTTAGTTTAACAATCTCTGCAGCTGAGGCTGATTCATGGTCAAGGTTGAGAAGCATTAGTTTAAAAAATCCTTTCCAGAAAAGCTATTTCTACCTATTGCTTTTTTGTTTCCATTTCAACTGATATATTCTTTGGTCTGTATGTTATCATGATCATATATCTTCTACAATTGAACTGTTTTAAGTCCCAGGCATGGTTTTGAGAAAGGCAAACAGCTGGAAGTCTGTGAGGTGCCTGACATGCATTATCTCTGTTATCCTAACAAGTGGGACATCATCTCCACTTTAAAGTGGAGGACAGTGAGGTTCACAGAATGTAAATAACTAGTGTGAACTTGGACAGCTGACAAGGAGCAGGCTCAGACGTCATTCAAGGTCTCTTAGACATTAATGCCCACATTCTTCCTTATTTGTTGGCTAAATTCTCTAGGTCCTGACTTTTACTTTACTGAACTGATGGTATGAGGATGTTTCTGTGAGATTTAAGGGGGTGAGTGACATGGTCTCTATCTCTTCTTTCATTACTAGTGGAATCATCCTTAGAACCAGACAGATATCAGATTTGAACAGTTCCTGCTGCATTCCATCCAGAACTGGTTTGGGGAGACCCACCAGAGCCTACAGTCTGAGAAGAGCCTGATCATCAACAAATGATCTCCCCTCACACCCACCAAATGGCCCCTAAAATCCATGTATTTTCTTTATTGTGATCTGATAGCCAAAATAAGTCATATTTCATGGACTGGATAAAACCAGAGTAAGCCAAGTGGGAGAACACTCATTCAGAATAAATAAACATTTATGCTGAAGGCAGGTCTCTGCTTTCTTCTAAATTAGAGTTATGGGGAGGAGGGGCAGCACTTAGTTGTTTCTGAGAAAAGTAGGCAACATCATTAACTGCTTCATCATTCATTAATCTTCTCTATTATCATTTTGAATAATCCACAGCCATACAAATTCAAACATAAGCAGGAAATTTGAATATAGCAAGACAAGTGTGGTGACAAGCAAAGACAAGATACAGTGGAAAGACACATTAGGGCAGTCAGCCAAGACACGGGAGCAGAGGAAAGCTTCCTGGAGCAGTTGGGCATGGAGAGAGCTGTGGGGAAGACGGAAGGGGTTTCTCAGCAGAAGGGAAACATATAGAGAGAGCCAGGTGATCTAGGCCTGTAACTAGGCCCAGTCCTATCTTTGCTTTTGGAGAAATACAAATCAAGATGGAGATGGAAAATGGACTTTAGTCCAGGCATTCAAAGCCTTGATATTCTCAGATTTTTGTTTATCACCATCATAATTATCATCACTGTATTATTTTATTATGAATAGAGCTAATCGGACCACAGTCTATGTCAATGTAACTATGTGCTCAGAATGAAGTAAGGAGAATACTCTTTCTCTCTTCTCAGATTAGACACTTCTAGGGTCCAATTCTGATGGGACTATTTAAAAGGGAACTGATGGTGACCTGTGATGGGACCTGTGGTGTGTTCACAGGTAGGACATGGGAAATATCCCATATGAGACATATCTATAACAACCATCCTTCTTTCATTTGGAAAGGCAGGACAAATACTTTTAATTTTCAAGAGTTATTTTTGAGAGAGGGCTTCCAGATATCCAGATCTAGGCTGTCTCTCACAGAACTCTCATAACATGTTCTAAGCCAGTGGTTTTCAAACTGTGGGTAGCGACCCCTTTTTAACAATGAAAATACATTGTGGCATTAGGAAGGTTGAGAACCACTGTATCTAAGCCCTTAGCTTCACTGGGGAAAGGACCAGGTTTATCTTATGAAAGCTTCCTGATGCCTGGTACATAGTAGGTACTTAGTAGATTTGTTGAATGAATGAATGAGTAACCAGGACAGAGATAATACTATACCAATTGCAGAGTGTTTCCAAGCTTAATTATTTCCACCATTTCCAAAGTTCAGAGTCTTTCGGACTCCTGCTCAACTAGAAATTTGGCTCTGTTTGGAATATTCAAACATACTCTATCATCATAATTGGTTTCCATGGTCTTTCTGGCAATAAATCTTTTTAGGAAAACTTACCTGTGAATGAGATGCAGTGTTTAATGGTTCTGTAGTATAGCTTGGAGGGTTTATTTTTCACACTCTGTCTTATGCTTAATAAACCAAAATATACAATTGGAACCCATGATGAGAAAGTGACACCATGTTTTTTGTATCCAAAGGCCTGGGAACTGAGCCCTCTGCCTCATCCACTGCTAAGCACCCATGCCAAGACTGCACAGGGTGAATGTGAGTGTGAGAGGAAATCGTAATTCTAGGACTGATAGGCACCCAAGCAGTTTTTCTGAACTTCTCAAGTATCAGATTATGCCTTCAAAGGGACGTTGCAGTCTATTTGGTCTTTATCTTTGTTTTTTATGTGGGGCAATTTGGGCCTCCGAAGTAAAGTGCCTTTTCCTTACTAAAGGATTCTATAAGTGGCAGAGCAGGTGTTCTTATTCAAAGACCTGCTTTTTTCACTATATTTTGCTACTTTCATCCATTCTTTATTCTTCCTCTGTGTTCAACTAAGTGTTCTTCTTCCTCTAAAAATCAAAGATGAGCTATAACATTAAGCTGTCTTTCTCCAGTCTTTCCTACCCAGAAGCATGGTCTCTGCAGTCACCTCGCTTTATATCTGGACTGTAGCAGACTTCCTTTGCCTATTACTTCCCCTTTGGATTTTCTCTTTAGCCAAAATGGCCTATTTAAGTTGTAGAGATCATTTATATCCCAGAACTCTGGCAACTTACAGAAAAATAACAGATACAAGAAAGTGTAGGAAGGCAGCATGAAGAGCTGGGCTTTCAAAGGATAAAGAAGCACATTTCCTGATTTTTTGTTCATATTTCTAAGATTAATATTTTAAATACATAAATACAAGCTCATCTTAAGCAGCTGTTCATATTGGAGGCTTTTGGCACCAGTTGCCTAGACTTGACTTTTTGAAAATCGAATGATTCGATGCCCTGTTCCATCTTGATTTTTCTTGTGGAGTGCTTGTTCCTAAACAGCTCTCAAAGCAAGTTATGGGCTGAGAGATTTGAAGTGTACTAGAAAGCATCTCCAAAAAATCTAGACTATCTTTCCACTGGCCTATTAAACAGCCTGGAATTAGGCATATCATGCTTTCATAAAGAATTATGTCTTTAGAGACCCCCTATGAAATAGCTAGGACCAGTGCATATGGGGTACATGTACCACGGGCTATTGAATCATGGATCAGTTTACCACAAAACCAGGTTTTACATTGAAAATATGAAAATATAATTCTTTTCATAAATGGGAAATAAGACAGGTAAGTTTTGACACATGAAAGTTTGGAAGATATATTATGTCTACAAGGAAGGAAGCAGGCAAAATGAGGAGACCCTCATGGGAAGAGGAAGTAGCGAAAAAGTAGCTTTGAGGGTACTTAATTAAAGCTTATGTTTCTTTCTCATTTTGCAAATGACAAGACTTGATAGGAAAAAAAAAAACTATGGCTCTGTGAAAATACAACTTCACTCATCTATTTTCTTTTTAATCAAATATTTTGTGGATACTTATGATGTACAAGGCTTAGCGGGAAAGGTGAGAGAAGAAGTAAGAAAGAGATAAAGTACTTGGTGTCCATTTCGGTTAAATACATAAAACAGTGATAGAGGAAACACATAAGTAAAGGACGCAAAATAGGACAATGTTAAATATAGCATATGATAGAAGAACTTGCTAAAATGAGGACAAGAAGGAGAAGTCATTCATTCTAATAGTGTCAACACGGTGTTGCAGAGGCATCTCTGTGTTGCCTCTGTGATTTCTTTCAAGTTTGGGGAGATACAGTTCTTTTAGGGGAAAATGCAAACTGTGAGGTTAAATTCTTTTCAATCATCATCTTCTGGATGGAACACAAATAGGTATTTCTGTCCTGGTTGTGCTGGTACATGTTGTTTCTTCAGTGTGAAAGCATCCTCAACTTACCTTTCCTATAATACCTCATTATTAACTCTGTTTAGCTGATGCTCTGGAAGAAGATTTTGCTATCTCTGCTTTTTAAAACTTTCTGAAGCTCTTTTTAAAAATTTCATCCTTTTAGTAGAAAGGAAACTAATACTCTCCTGTATTAGCCAAAAATGCATCATGTACAACTAGAGTTGTCATCGCCAGGTTCCAGCATTCAGGTTTTCTTTTTTTTCTTTTTAAAGGGGAAAGCACAAATGCAGTCCCCCACTACCACAAATTATGCAGTTGAGTTCCCCACATTTGGGGAAATCACAGGGGTCAGCACATCCTGAGTGCAATGGATTAGCCTCGCCCTGGGAAAACCACCTTCATGATCATGGTATCTCCCCTGCTGGTGAAGTATCAGCATTCGGGTTTTTAAGTGCTTTACTACATTTGTTTTCCTAAAAGGGCCTTCAGATGGAAATATCTGATTCCAGAAACAATATCTCCTGGAAAAACAGATTCTTCCATTAATTCTTATCTCAACCCATTGCTTTAATTTTACTTTATCATTGAATTCTTGCTTAAATCATGCAAGTTTGGAGGTTGAATTGAGTTGAGAGGTGGCTTTTAGCTTTCTGAGCTCTGGAAAAAGATGCCATACAGTTCAAAAGTTTTCTGGAAAAGTGTTTCTAAAAAAAAGTAGTTGCTTATTTCAGATTAGGACTACTAAGGCAGGACACAATTATTATCTCCATAGATTAATACTTAGTTGTTCTTCTTGTTTTCTTCTTGTAGGCTCTTTTTGTTTTCTTTTGGGTTGTCTTTTGCCTTCTAAACTCACTTTTCTTATTTGGTATTTTATTTTGGGCAAATCGACTTAAGAAATTCGCATTGGTTTTCTGGGCATCGGGCCTAGATTTTCTAGAGTTTGCTTTGCTATCTCATAGGTGATTTCAGATCACCCTCGGAGGTAAACACATTCATTAGTGAAAAAATATATTTCAATTTAGGAGAGGAGCTTTTTAACTTGCCTCCAAGGATGATAGGTAAAAGGGGATGCCATATGAGTTAAAAGTGCTCATGTAAACAAATCTTGCTATATTTCCATGGAAGTGTTTGTTCCTCATATTTGCTATGAAATAGAACCCTGTTTTAATCTGAACGTGATTCAGTCTTGGTGTTTGGAATATTAACATTTTATCACCAAATTGGCTAACAAACCATAAATCATACTGGTAAATACCCACAGATCACATTCTTTTGTTTCCTAGGAAAGTATAGAAAGTAAAGAAAATCTTACAGGATCAGAGCTTGGGGTGTGGCAGAGAATAAGAATGAATATCAGTGCAGTTAAGCTAGCAATAAATTTGAGTTTATATATATGGACCTTGGTTACAAAATAACCTCAAGAACTTTCAGAGAAAAATGATGCAAGGAAAAGATGAAAACAAACTTTCTGGCCCCAATGCAAGCACATGCAGACAGGGATGGTAGAATATTGACAGCAAATGGGACTTCATGGAATGCCTTGCCCTACATTTTGTAAAATGCTTTAGAATTTACTAATCGTTTGCACATGGGTTGTTGTTCACCTGGCTCTTTGATATGTCTGAACCAGATTTTACTATCCACAATTCCAATATGAGAAGACTGAGCTTCTTTGATTTTGAATAACTTGCTTATTGTTACAAGGCTAATAACCCAAAGAATGAGGCCTGGATTTGAGGCCATTGACTTGTGATGCAGAATTCTCTCAGGTAAATCTTATTCTTCAAGTTTAGGCATAGGTTACTGCTTTCTCCAGTAGGCTTCTTCTGTCCACTTAAGTCTGGATTAGGTACTTATTTTTATATGCTATAATATAAATACCTTAGTGTTTAGCATATTGGACTATAAAGAATTATTTCCTTGACTTTACTTCACAGTGGATTATGCTCTCCGTGAGAGAAGTGCCTAATTTATCATGGTAACACTAACAGATGGGGACAGGTACTCCAAGTATTTGCTGAAGTGAACTGAATTCCAACCCTTATTTTGACAAAGCTAAGAGGACGGCTAAGTCCCAACAGTTAGTCTAGATAGGACAGGTATTTCCATAGCAGGGCAATTCACTGTGCTGCCATTCAGTACAGGTGCCAGAGAGGGAGGTCATAAGTTCTTTCTAGCACAGACTGTAGTGCTGCATTGGGAACTGACCTTGTCCCTGTCTCAATTAAAAGGTGTTTCTGCCTATTTGCTAATTTAAACATGTGAAAGAATGTGAAATTCTGAAATTTCTCTTAATGCCCACATCCCTGTAGAAGCGGGTGTGTATGTGTGTATGTGTGAGAGAGAGATTCTCTAGAGAAGCTGTATCTCTTCCTCAAAACAGCTATTCTCTTCCAGGCAGGTAATTGTGCTGATGAGCCTAGCAGAGGTGCCAGGTGATGTTTGCTCATCCCTGATGGAAGAGGAAAAAACATAAAGTGAGAAAAACAGTAAAAAATTCTATTTAAAAGCCATAACTTAGGTGATTCAAAATTGCAATCTGTAAGATTTTTCAAAGCAGTCAGCACAGCTAGAGTTGGCTGGATTGCTGGGTACAATGCAGAGTCCATCTGTTTGGTCACTCTGTCTGGTACGGAGAATGAGTTATGTACATGGGACAGTTTCCAGTCAAGTGTGGATTTTCTAAAGATATTAAAAATGTGGATGTGAGTCCTGAATTCCATGAGTCCTGGGAGTTAGAGATTCCCACTGTGGGTTCCTTCCCTAACTCTTTCAGTTCCTACACAGAGTGGTTTACAGGGATATGCCCTGCTAGAAGGCCGAGAAATCTAGCCTAGCAGAGTGCCCAGCTTAGAGTAGGTATTTAATAGATATTTTTTAATAATAATAATTATTGCAGTTTTTTTTAGTATTCATATATATTATATGATATGAAAAGTATATATTTTTCTTTCTGTCTTTTTTCTTTCCTTTCCTCCCTTCTTCTCCTTTTCTTCCTTTCTCCCTTTCCACAAATATTCATGGAGTTCTTCCTACTGTACTAGTGAACAAGTGACATCATACACCTGAAATTCTAGTTGTAGGAGACTAGTAAACAAATAAGCAACACAAATCCAGATAGTAATAATATTATGAAAAGATGAATGAAACACAGTAATGTGGTGGTTACTGGGGAACAGAGAAGTACTTCAGTTGGGTATGAATTGAATTCCACCCAACTGGAAAATTTTTCTGTGAGAGAGATATTTTAACTGAGATCTCCATGAATAAGAAAGAATTGGCCATATCACAGTCAGGTAGGGAAGTTGTTTAGTAGGCAGATGAGCATTCCAAGATAAATGTCTCAAGTGAACCAGATTTGTTTGTGGAATAAAAAAGAAGCCAATATCTCTGAGAAAGATTTACAGTGGAAGACAGTCATATAGACTGTAGGTTGAGGAGGAAAAAAGGAACAGACTGTGAAGGGACATTATAGGCCATGCAATGTATCATCTTCTTTAACCAACACAAAAACCTATGATATATGTGCTGCTTGTATATCCATCTGTAGAGGAGAAAAGTGAGACTTAGAAAGGTGAAATAGCCTTGCCAAGGCCCCACTGCTGGCAAGTGGCAGATATGAAACCAGATAGCTTGGATCCAAAACTTTCTCTACTGATTCAACATAAATCCAGACATTATCAACAGCACCTTAGAAACATACATTCCATCCTTCCAACCACTCACCCATCCCCAACACAGAACACTAGGTACTAGCATGGACTTAAGAATCAGAGCTGAAGAAGCTCAGCTGATGATACTAGCTCTGCCTTGACCCCTGTGTGACCTGGGAAAGTAATGTAATTCCTTACGGTTTCAGTTTCATCATCTGTACAATGAGACTAATAATAAGTACTTTCCTCCCAATTCTTAGAGTTGTGAGAATAAAGTGAGATAATACCTACCCATGGTAAGTGCTCAATGCCATCTTAACTACTATCACAACTCAACCAAACCAAATACTCACCACATATACTCATTTTCCACAACCCATCCATCCCTCCTCTCTACTTTCCCACTTTTACCAGCTCTGCAGACCACTACTACTACCATCTATACTTCCTGAATCAGACTTCAGAGATATGGTCCAGGAAGTTACATTTTAACACATTTCTCTACTGATTCTGATGGAAAACAGAGTTTAGGGCCACCAAAATAAATCATAAACCAAGACACAGGAAGATATTTGTAGATCTCAAGTAAGCCTTGGAAATTGTAACTACATTTGCAAATACATATATTGTCAGTATTAAATGAGATTTTTGGGTCTATGGGATGCTACAACTGTAGTTAAGTCGTTCATAAATTGTGACCTGACATTGACTATTTTGAATGTTTTCCTGCATGAATTATATGCAAAGAATAATAGCCAAATGGTGTTTAGAGAGCAATGTCCAATAACTCTCTGAACAAAATTATGTTAAAGTCTAGTTTAACACACTTGTTTAGGTTCAAGCCTAAGCATTAAATTCAAATGTTGACATTTCGGTTTGGATCTTCAATAAAAATATTAAATTTAATATGTAAAAAAACTGAATTTATTATCTTTCCAAATCTGCTTCTTCAAAAGTCTTTCCCACTTAGGGAAAAACATATTTATCCTTCTAGCTGCTCAGACTAAACAACTTATAGGGATTAGGCCCTTCTATTTTTTTCTCATGACCCATATCAGCAGAGTATGTTGCTTTTGTTTTTAAAACATTTCCAAGATGTGGCTCGGCGCCTGTGGCTCAGTGGGCTAAGGCTCCAGTCACATACACCTGAGCTGGCGGGTTCGAATCCAGCCCAGGCCTGCCAAACAACAATGACGGCTGCAACCAAAAAATGGCCAGGCGTTGTGGCGGGCACCTGTAGTCCCAGCTACTTGGGAGGCAGAGGCAGGAGACTCGCTTGAGCCCAGGAATTGGAGGTTGCTGTGAGCTGTGATGC
>CAUYRH010037207.1:0-27375 GCA_963574655.1 Perodicticus potto | reverse complement strand
TAAATTAGCTTCATAGTAGGGCTGAGTACATTAGATATTTTTTCTTCCATTCTTGAGATACTTTGCTAAGAAGAATATGTTCCAGCTCCATCCATATAAACATGAAAGAGGTAAAGTCTCCATCTTTCTTTAAAGCTGCATAATATTCCATGGTGTACATGTACCACTATTTATTAATCCATTCGTGGATCGATAGGCACTAGGGCTTCTTCCATGACTTAGCAATTATGAATTGGGCTGCAATAAACATTCTGGTACAGATATCTTTATTATGGTGTGATTTTTGGTCTTCTGGAGATGAAGTTAATATTTTAGGTAGTCATAAGTGCTACAAAGAAAGTAGAGAGTGTTCTGGGGAGCAGAGGAAGTGAGTGCTGCGGCTTTGCAGGATGTGGCTGGAGAAGGCGTCTCTGAGGAGGGGATGTGGAAACAAAGACCTGAATGAAGGGAAGGAGGGAGCATTCCAGGTGGGGGAATAGCTATCGCAAAGGCTGCAAGGTTGGAGGCCAGCGTGGCTGGTGCAGTGGGGTGAAGACTTCGGGGCTCCACCTCCAGAACCATCACAGTGTCCCGGCCTGGGGCTGAGCTCTGGGTGCTAACAAGGCGCCACGGTTGTTTCTCCTGACCGTTCAACACTCGGTCCTAAGGTCTGGTGAGTGGCTGATGGCTGACGGGTCCTCCAGTTCTGGATCCTCTGAGTCCACAAGGCCAGGCTTTGGTTTCTAGGGGCACTGGTCACCTGTGATCTTGAGAGTCTGTGTTAGCCTTACTGGAAACTTGCTTTGGTAGCTTGAGAACAATATTCTCCTTGGTTCCAGAGTATTCACCATTGTGACTGCTGCAAGGTTCATCCCTGCCTGTCCCTGTGGACACTGCAGCATCTCCTGGGCTCGGGGACTCCTCAGATTACCGTGGACACTGAGGCGTCTCCTGGGCTCGGGGACGCCTCAGAGCAGCATTAGGGGAGCAGGGGAGGGAGGGCAGGCTTCCTCCTGTGCTCACCACCAACTCCCAGGATGGATTTGAAGAATACCCAAGTAATCACTGGAGTGCTTGATTCCTGAAAAAATGTGAGTTGAGGTTGTTTAATGAACTCATTTGATCATTCCAAGTGAACAGAGACCTCTGCTGGCTTGCGACCACAGGTGCCTGGCTTGTTAACCTGGGAATTCAGGGAGGTAGCCCCTGACTCAGCCCCTTCCCAAAGGACTTCGAAGGTGTGGCCATTCACCCTCGTATGAAGGCGAAGAACCTTCCCTGACTCAGGAGAAGAATCCCTTTTGGGTCCTGAATCCAAGCAGCCAGGCCTTGGGGAAAAAGTGTTTGTTGCCTCAGGACATTAAGGGTCAGAAATGAACAGGACCCTCACTGGCTGGTTAAAGATCAGGTCAACTTAGCTGCCCTCCACAAGGAGAAACTTCTGGAAAAGAGCTGTTCAGTGTCCTCTGCATGGTCTTGTTCTCATGGACCCCCATGATAGAGACCAGACTGCCCAGTGAACAAACAAACATCTCACGGGTCTTCATGCAGAAAACGTTTCCCAGATGCACCGGCCGCCCCCGTGCTCTCTGAGGTCACCTTTGCAGCTGTGATGTCAGCTGCGGGCTTTGATTCACAAGCCTTCTCGGCTGAGCGTCCCACCTCTCTGCCTCTACCAAACCCCCTGTCCTTTAGGCTTAACGCCAACCTCATACCTTCAGTGAGGACGCCCAGATCGCTCCCTTCTCTGTCTCCTCTAAAGCCCTGGAGAGTCCCCAGCTGCCACCACCACGCCCTGATCAAAGTGTGGCCCATTCGTGTTTCATCTCTTCCTCTTGAGTGGAAGAATCTTTTTTTAAATTTCAAATTAACATGAGGGTACAAATTCTAAGGTTACATTGTTCTCGTTTCCAAGGTAAAGTTCAAATTGAAGTTGAGCCCTTTACCCGGGGGCGTGCTGAACACCCTCCCTCCTCCCCCCCTCCTCTCCTTCCTCTCCCCTCCCCGCCCTAGACTATATTTGTGTTTTATCATTCCTGTGGTTGTGTAATTGTTTATCTATTGATTTTATGTTATTAAAGAGTACATTGGATTTTTTTTTCCATTCTCGCGATACTTTACTGAGAAGAATGTGTTTCAGCTCCATCCAGGTAAACATAAAAGATGTAAAGTCTCCATCTTTTCTTTGCCAGGGTGTACACATGCCATAGTTTGTTCTTCCTGAATGGAAGAACCTTGCAGTTGGAATTTACAGTCTACCCTGCAAGACCTTCCGTGGGGCGTTGTTCCTGGTCTCTGAGTTTCTTGAGACTGTGTCTTTTTCTTGCAATGTCCCTGATGCCAGCACAGCGACACATCCGTGGTGACCATCAGGCATTTGCTGTCATGGTGAGTGCACCTGGCCGAGTGAAGTCAGCTCCGGCGTAGACAGCACATCTAGCACAGGGGCTGTAACTGTACCGTGAGGGACGAGTACAAAGAAATCAAAATGAATCCGAATCCGAGAGACACGTGTCTGAGAGATAAGACAAGACTCAGCGCGTACGTTGGACAACGGGATTGGGCTTTGTCACTGCCTTTGCTCTTCGCCCGTGTAACTTGGAGCTGGTACACGTGGCTGGCGGCAGCCTATGTGGGTCTTGGTCATGTGTAACAGTCGTAAGCTTTGACGCAATAATCCTGCTTCTGGGAATTTATTACAAGGAAATAATCGGAAATTAGGGGGGAAAAATCTACATTTTTCTTATGGTCCTGCTCCTTATAATTGTAAAAACAAAGCTGTAAACTCCATATGGAATAAGAAGGGGTCAGAGAAAGTCTGGTACCATATGATGCTACGTGGCCGTTAGAGAAAGCACGGGTGGAGGTTCCCTAGGAATTGAGCTGATAAACCAGAATGTTTTCAACATTTGTATGTTTACCTCTTAGCATGAAATATGTGTGTAAATCTAGGGCACTGTCAGTGAGTGTAGATACACTACAATGAGGTGGTCACGAGCCTCACCTCTGTCCCTCCCCACCACGCTATGCTCCTGAGCCAGAGTTTGCACCGGAGTGTGCAAACATTTTCTCATTCCTCTGCTTTTGTGAACATACCATATGTATTATATATATGTATATATCTTTATGTTGTATGTAATCTATAATAATATATTATATATACACACAGAGGGTGCCAGAAATGTATACACATTTTAAGAAAGGAAAAACAAACTGTTAAAATTGTAATACTCGATAGCAAAAGAGGAATACCAGTCACGCTGAGCACCTCTTGTAACTGCAGAAGTCAAACATGACTTGAGGCAAATTCAATACATTTTTTTCAGCCTCCATATAGCTGGTGCTCCCCGGTAGAGCGAACCACTGCCCCCTCTGTGTCCAAGAGCACCTTGGCCACCCAGCAACACAGCAGGCGTCGGGTGAGACAGGAGGCGCGTTTCACTCCAAGAGAGACAGGGCTGACGGCGGGTCATGCTCCAGGCATCACAGACCGCTCGACCGGCTGTGATATCCTTGGTCTTCAACTCCCTGCCTTTCTCGCCTGCACAGCCTGCAAGCAGGGATCCCTCCTGGTGGTGGTGTGACGTTAGCAGGGCTGTCATGAGGGCGGCAGCTGGGCCCTGCCTTGCCTGCTGGGGTGCTCGATATTTGTTCACCTGTTTCCCTTCTCGGTGTCCTTGCTGTGTCTGGTTTCTTCATGGTGAAGGAACAGAGCCCACTGATTACCACGCTTGCATCTCTGCAACATCCAGTGAATACTCGCTTCTCAGAAGCAACACAGGATAGCTGTTAGGAGCAGAGACGCCAGCAAAGCCTGATGCTACCACTTTCTAGCTATTTGTTCTTATGGAAATTACTTGCACTCTCTGTGACTTGATCTTCTCATCTGTCAAATGGGGGTAATAGTTCCGGCCTCATAGGGATGTTGTAAGGTTTATAGAAGGGCCTGGTAATGGTGAGCCCTCATTAAGGTTGGCTATTATTAGTCGGTGCTCAAGTACTGTTTATTGAAAGTTAATGAATAGTTTTTAGTGTGTGATAGTTTCAGGAAGTCTGGCTAACATGAGGGTGTTTATTTGGTTCAGAATGCCTGTTTCTTGACCTACCTACAATTAGTTTCTATTGCTGGGTTATTATTCAGTTGAGAGAACTTACTTTCCTATGATGGTCAATGTTTTGAAACACTGCAGGTCAAATGGTACCAGTGCTTCTCCCATCAAAGTGGGAATTACTCTGTTGGTTTCAATAAGGTGGATTTGTTTTAAGGCGAGTGGTTGATTAAAAGTAGAGGTTCTTTCCTGTAAAGAATGGACCAGAAATATTTGGGACATGGTTTCTACAGAAAGTTTGGAAACATTTTCTTTAAATCTTAATTCTTCCATCCTAAAACAATCTGTGCTGCTGGACTATTGTGGGGGCAAATTCAACTAGATCATAAAATGCCCAAGAACAGAGAGCTGTCTTGTTTCCTTGAATTCCAGTCAACCCCCAGAATGACTCTGGGCCCATATCTTTGCCCAGTAAAGACATATAAGTTAATTATTGAAAAAGAGAAGTATTTTTCTTCTCAGCCATAATCTCACCCTCTGAAAATTTCAAATGATCATGGCTGGACCCCAAGAAAGGTGATAGTTTCTGTATACCTTTTATTTCTGATTGTGAGATTTTAAAAGATATGTAAAACCTCATTTTCTGTCCAGAGAATTGGTTTAGGGAGCCCCATGGCCAACACCACCTCTGCCTTCAGTGAGCTGAGTGATCATGCCACATCTTGACTGTTCTACACTTCACTCCCTGACTGAATAGGAAGCAGCTGGCTATTCACCAAGGTCGTAATAATGGGTGCCATTTTTCAGCTCTGTTCCTGCGATGGCACTGTGCTCAGCATCTCAGAAGCGCCCGCGTGGTGAGTGAATTTCCATGGCAATCCCCAGCAGGAGCTGCTTTTACCCTCCTCACGTTACAGGTGGGGAAAACGAACTCAGGGGAGTGCAGACTCTTGCCAAAGGTGTAAATAACTGGCTCAGAGCTTGAGCCTTGGTTTGTTTATATTCCATGAAGCTGTGAATAATCGTTGATCGGTGACAAAGAGCCTTAACATGCGTGAGGTTTTTCAGGAAGGATTAAGAGGCGACTTTCTCAGTATATTAAAAAGTACCTTCGCCCCATCTGGCCCAGCCTTCTTCAGTGGAATCCTCGCTGGGCCACCTTGCTGAGTGCCAAGGAGCCCGCCCTGGTCACTCTGCCCTGGGTGCTCTGTCCTGCTCCATGGTCATTAAATAATTAATCATTCACTTTACTGTTTGATGTTTGACCCTGGCTACAGTGTGAGAACAGGGATACCTCTATATATTCAGTCTGAATCCAGAGTTTCCTTTTTCTTTTTAAAGCATTTTATTTTAAATTTCAAAAAAAATTTTTTTTTTGAGACAGCATCTCACTCTGTCACCCTGGTCATGGTGTCATAATTCACAGCAACCTCAAACTGCTGGGCTCAAGTGACCCTCCTGCCTCAGCCTCCCAAATAGCTCAGACTTTAGGCACCTACCACAATACCCAGCTGTTTTGTTGTTTTTCTTTTGACACAAGATCTTGCTCTTGCTTAGGCTGGTCTTGAACGCCTGTGCTCAAGCAATCCTGTAGCCTCCCAGAGTGCTGGGATTACAGGTATGAGCCACCGTGCCTGGCCCATCAGAGTTTTCTTAGTCAAGTAAACCAGTCCCATGAGCAATGTTTGCTGAAGGATGAAGCGGTGAACACCCACGATGTGCCCAGAGAGTGGGAGGTCAGAATAAAGGAGCGGGGGCGGCTGGTGGAAGATGGGGGCAGAGCTCTGTGATACCAGGTGTTTCTAATTACACATTCACTGCTGTGTTGGGCAGTGGTGGGTCTGGGAGCAGCAGTGACCCCCAGGATGGTTCCGCAGGAGAGTCCTATAAACGGCACGCTCTGCATTGGATGGGGGTTCACATTTGATGAAGGAGAACGTCTGTTACCATGTGAACACCTGTCCATCGGTTCCCGTGCTTATCTATCCAGTCACTCTTAGGCAGTCACAACCAGCACAGGCATTCCCTGAGCACCGTACTAGCTGCTGGTAAGATGATCGTCAACACGACCTCACCATCTAGTAGAAATAAATGCTCCCCACTGTTTGCTGAGCACCTTCCATCAACCAGACAGTGTCCATGCATTTTCTCTGGTCTTCCCAATGACCATATGTGTTATTTTCTTGTGGTGAATGAGAAAACAGGTTCAGAGAGGTTAAGTGACCTGGTTAAGGCCTCACAGCTAGAAGGTGGCAGAGCTAGGACTCAAAGTCAAGATGGATAAGGTTCTAGAATTCTATGACAATAAAGGAAAACATAGCTCGGAATGGGCAGCATGTTTATGAAACCTTGAGTGTTGTTGAAGAAATCCATCCAGTTGTTGTGTAAAACTTGTTCTCTAAGGTGCAAAGTCAATGCACAGAACCCCCATTCTGCAGATGGAGAGAAACACAAGCCTCCAGCAGTGCGGACGTGCCCCTCAGGTGGCTTCATGGAGGAGCCACAATGAGACCGTCTGAGGGGAATAGGAGCCCCACGGATGGGAGGGGAGGGAGTGAGAGCTTTCCAGGCAAAGGGAAATCTCACATATCGCCTCCCTTTCTTATTTTGAAAGAGAATGGTTGACCATTACTTTCTGACACTATACTGAAAGGCCACTATATTTCTCTTTGTCCCCCGTGTGTCCCACCGAGTGCTGACCTTCTCTCTGGGTGTGTGTGAAGAGCTTTCTAGAACAAGAAGCATTTAGTTGGCTGCTGTACACTGTGCTTGAAACCTGGACAAAGGCACCCAGCAATGAGAGAAGTTTTCCATGGGTTCTGGCCCTGCTGCATCCTCGCTGTGGCACCCGGGCAGCTCGCCTGTTGGAGCTGCTATAACAAGACATCACCAGCCGAGTGGCCCATAAACAGCCAACATCGATCTCTCACAGCCTGGGGTCCAAGGAGTCCAAGGACAAGGTGCCGGCAGGCTGGGAGGCTGGAGGGGGCCTGCTTTCTGGCACAGAGGTGGCACCGTCTCACATGGGGCAGGGCAGGTCCAGGGGCCTCATTTGTAAAGCTCTAATTCCGTTCTTAAGGGCTCAGCCCTCGTGACCTAATCACCTTCCACAGGTAACATCACCTTGGGGGGAGGTTTTCAACATATTAACTTTGGGGGAACATGAAATTCAGCTCATAGCACTTGTTCATTTCTCTAACTTCTCTGGCCCCTTGTTCTTCTCCCTAAAGCGAGTGGGTGGGAGAGGAGCAGTTGGAGGATTTCGGCTGCACTCTGAAGAGCTGCCAGGATTCTGGGAGATGCGTTAAGGAGGGATGTGAGGTGCGAGGGAGGTGCCACGGTGGAGAAGATCTGCACCCCTACTCCTGCGTCAACACGCACAGTTTCGCTCGCATTTGCCTTCTCCACTGGAGTCCCGCTTAAGGTTTGATTTGAACGAAGGCGTCTCTTCTCACGAGTGAGGCCCTGGGCTTCAGTCACAGCAGCACCCCCAAAACTCCTGTCGGGGCTCCTGACCGCCAAGTCTACATTTGGCTAACGCCTTTGCACTGCCCTTGGCACCTCCGTTCCTCTGGACACATGCCAGTCTGCTCGCAGAGCTCTGAGAACCAGGGTTTGGCTTTGGGTTGAGAATCCTGGTGCTATGAGTGTGGGCTGGGGGCTTCCAGAGAGCGTGATGTTCTGGGAAGATGCGGAGGAAATTTAGCAAGGCATGGAGGAAATGACTGGTGAGGGTTGGTGGTCTGTGCATTGGCTCCTGCACACGATGGATGGTGGGAACAGGATCCCACCTGAACGGCTCCTCGGCTGGCTCCAAGCCAGCCCTCTGCAGCCTGCTGCGTTTCTCGTGCTCCTCGGTCTCCTCACCTCCAGAGTCCCTGGGACCACTGCACGTTGTGGGGGCCAGAGATTGAGCATCAGAGGACGGTGATGGAGCCAAAGAATGAGGGCCCTGGGTTCTCTCTCTGACACATGAAGTCTATAGCTCGCAGCCCCCAGCTCCAGGTGCAGAGGCCTCACAGCACACGGCTCTGTGGCTGGGCTGTGTGACTCCAGGAAAATGACTTATGTCTTCTAAGTCTCAGCTTCTTTATGACACGGGGAAAGTGATTTTATAGATTTCACAAGAGGGCTGCACATTATGGGTGATGGCACTCAGCAGCCAACCCACAGCAGAGAAAAAGCAGTTCTTCTTTTCACTGACTATTTGGGGCTCTGGGCCTTCCCTATTTTCTTCAGTTCCAGTAATGATAAAATAAAGCTCAGGCATGAAGGTGGCTGGGGGAAAGAGGCTATATGTGAACGTGTGGCCTGTATTGCAGGCTCAGAAATCTGTATGTTCCAACGTGGGCTGTAAGCCTTGTGCCTTTTCTAACTGTGCTAAATTGATAAGGCAATCCTTCCTGCTATTAACACATTCAATCTTGATTAATTTTATCACGTTCTGCTCATTCATGGAAGGAACAGTCTCTGAGCATCCACTCCCTAGTCACTAAGGACAGGTTCCCTAACCCAGCAGAGGGTGTGACGAACTGAGTGGACACTGAAACATTTTCTCAGGGTCTATTTTGTGTCTGGTATTGTTTTAGATATTACTTGAGATGTAAAGAAAGCAAAGATGGGTCTTTGCCCCCAAGAAACCTATGCCCTGCTAGGAGGGGAGTGGGTTGTGGCAGCCACAGTTGTGCCGTTACCTGCAGCTCCCTGAGAGCCTTGGGTTCAGGCTCTAGTGCGGTACGAACAGGGAGACCCCAAAGTGGTCCTTGTGGAAGACAAGCCTGGTTCCAAGGGTGATCTGATAGTTGTCATATCAGAAATATGAAAGGCTGGCAGATTTGAAATGGGAATCACTGTCATTCAAATTGTTTTAGATAAATTAACTAACAAAGTCAAATTCAGCAGGCCCACTGGGCACCCAAATTTCTTGTCTGACTTCATTTCCAGTTCCATAAAATGGAAATGACTGTCTTCATTACATAGATAAAGAGTCTGAAGTTCACAGGGAATTGACGTCGCTTGCCCTAAGTAGCAGAGAGCTTCCCTGGCTGGCAGGGTGGAAAGGAGGTGGGGGCCATAGGAAGCAGCAAGTTGGGGGGCTTGCAGGAGAGGCCTGGCCTCTTACAGCCTCACTCAGAGAAAATGATACTCCCTGGCTGATCGTTTTCTTGCTTTCCCACTTCTATCCTCAGGAACAATTTTGAATCTCTTTCGAGTCAACACTCTTTAGTGGCCAATAACCTCTTTCTGGGGGCTGTTTCTGTTTTGATCACCTCTAGCCCCAGCTGCCTTCTTGTCTGAGGCTCAATAGATCATATCTCTCCCTGCCTCGTCTGTTTAGGTAGTCTTTGTATCCCACTGTGTCTATTTTTTATTTTCCAAAAGCTCCATGTGCTAGTATTTTAATGCTGGAGACTGTTTCCCGGCCGGGTCTTGTCCCACTAGCCCACGAGATCGTGTTTCTTCTGAACACACAGCCAGTGGTTTCATTGTCTTCACATTCGGATGCTGTTTATGGCTTCTGTGAGGGAAAGGTTAATTTCCCTTCTTGGTGTCTGATTTTGTTCTAAGACATAAATAGCTGGCTTGGGTTTAGTGGGAGTCAGATGTTTTTGTGTTGACCTGAACTCTCAGAGCCTCCGAGTCTTACTCACGGAGCTTGACCCGGGATGTGTGAGCACACACGCCTGGCAGGGCAGGCTCATATTTACGCTGACCTTCAAGTGCTATCACCCCTACTTCTGCCGAAACCTTTCGTGTCTGCTCCCTTCTCCCCATCCTCATTCAGCCCTCCCCGCCTCTTTCTTAGGCAACCACAGTGACCTTGTAAAGCGTCCCCTGGCTGTAATTCTGTGTGTCCCTCCATCTCTGCCAGGTGAACCTTCTAGAAGCACAGCTCTGAGCCCATCATACATTAGCTCAAAACCCACCCATGACCTCCCATTTCTTGCAGCATAAAATTCAAACTCTGTATATGGGTTATCAGTTCCACCTTAAGATTTTTATTAGATTTTGTAAGTCTCTACCCAAGTAGATTGTCTGGGAACTTCATCAAGACCTCTAAGAAGTGATTTTCTTGGCTGGAGTTTTCTTAACTCCCTGCCACGTCAGGCTGTAGCGTTCCCTCTGCTGGGGAGTTTCCCTCCTGCCCGACACCTCCCCACAGCCTTTGAGGTCCAGGCCCACCCCATTCTCTCTAGCTGGTGCATCCCCATCTTCTCCACCCTCACATCTCTCTTTCTTGTTTGGGTTCCCGTGATCTTTACTATGAAGATAAAGATCTGCTCATTTCATTTCATCTATGAGCCTCGCCATTTGCAAAGTACAATGTCTCTCCAGTGGGTGCAAAGTTGAACCCAGATGATAAACTGTGTGATTTATAACCTCAAGTTGATGCTTAAACTCCCCTCACCCCAGATCTGTGGGCTGGAGACCAGTGAAAGAATGTGGTTGGTGAGCTGGGGTCTCAGAGGAGCATCATCTGCTGGGCTGAGCCTCGCGTGGGGGACGCCTGCACAGGTGCCAGCCATCAGGTTCTCACATCTCCATGGATAATCCCTTAGACTGTGGTGCCATGCACAGCCCTGCAGGCCCAACAGGCATCCATAAGCACTGTTCCTGCCCTGTTTTTGCTCCTCTGATTCACTGATGGGCCCTTTGTCCCTCCACGCTGCTGCATTGCCCCCATGCTGGTGTGCCCCACGCTTACCCAGGTCGCACCCGTCTCCATGTCCCTCCACTTTCATGTCCCCCACACTTTGCAGTGCCTCTGGGGCCTTCCACACTCACCCCTGTTCCACCCCATGGTCTCTCAGGCTCTTGATCTTCTCGCCCATAGTGGTTTCTCCTTAGAGCTACTTTGTCCACCCACTCCAGTGGCTACACCTTGGACTCAGTCATATGCTGGAAATGCTCCATCTTGGAAGTCATAAAAGTCACACCTCCCACTCTCTGAACCACCGTGTCCATCTTTGTTCGATTCCCTCACTCATGCTCACCTTGCTGGCTCTTCCCTGGGGACCTCCAATGGCTGGACCTTCTTTCCCCCTGCACTACCGGGCGCTGTGTCTTTACCTTACCCCTGTTTATATCCATTCCACTGCTCGTCACCCCAACAACTGTCTTCACTCTAATGCCACATGGTACTGGCCTCTTGTTACACATCTATCATAAACTAACCCTGGGTGATTCCAGTCATTCCTATATTCACATCCCTAGCCGGGCTGCTGAATTCCATCAAGGGCAAACTGGGTCCTAGCCTGGAGATCAAGGTTGCTCTAAGTAACCACACTCAGGGCTCAGCAGATGCCTCGGTGCCACCCAGAAACCCCACCCTGCTCCGTGTCTCAGGCTCCTCATCTGTTCTCCAGCAGGTGTTTCAGAGCCCCACATGCACCTGTCCTCTCATGCTTAGTACCTAAAGTAGCAGCTGCTCCATTTTCTGAGCCCTCTGCCTGCGCCCTTGACCTCTTCCCTCTTCAGAGTTTCCCCGGCCTTTCTCTTCCGCTTCGTCCTCCTCTCCTGCTTTCCTCAATGTCTCCCTTCCTTATCTGCATCTAAACAGACTCATTTGTTTTCTATTATTGAAGAAAAGAAAACCAATGCTTCCTGAGCCCCACATCTTACTCTTCCTACTGCCCTAACTCCTTTGCCAAGGGCGCGGTTTGCTTGCCCGGAGGAGCTAAAGGGAGTTCAGTGTGAACTGGGCATGTGATACTGGGGTTGGGGCTGGGACTGGGCACTCAGTAAACGCCAGTGAAACAGCTTTGAAGGAGCAAAGCTTACTCGGGACTGATGTGCTGTTCAAGAAATATGCCGTAGGGCGGCGCCTGTGGCTCAAAGGTGCCCCATATGCCAAAGGTGGCAGGTTCAAACCCAGCCCCGGCCCAAAACTGCAAAAATAAATAAATAAAAATAAATATGACTCAGCGTTGTTGGCTCCAGAGAACTGATGATGAGGGTAAAGTGAAAGCTCTCCGCTTGTAAAGAGCTCTCCACTCGTGGCCCAGGGCGGGTGCTAACTGAATGGGGTCACTCTCTTTTCTCACCACCCTCCCTGATTGCAGTGGGCTGATGCGGTATCATTCCTTCTCTGGCTCCCTCCATCAGCTTCCTATTCAATTTCAATTTTACCATCTTCCCACTTTGATCAGTTTGTCTTTTACAATCCAGTCTTGCATCAGTCAGCACTGGGATGCCCGCTGAAAAATGTGCTGTCAGGTAATAGCAGAGGCCCCGGGAGAGCGCTGGTCACCACTTGGTGGCCTGGCCGCTCCTCACGGAGGGTCTGTGCTGGCCTGTTGCTCCTCAGCTGCCAGCCTGGGCCAGGGTACGGGCTGAATCCTGTGGGCGACTGGAGCACAACGACAAGCATTCGTGTGTCTACACACACCCTAAACATAGGAAAGGTAGCAAGAAAACAGTGTAAAAGGTAAGCGGTGGTGCACCTGTGTGGGGTGCTCTCCGCAATGGAGCTCGTGGGACAGGAAGTGGCTCCGGGTGAGTCCGTGTGCAGAGAGAGAGTGACGCTCCAGGTGAGTCCGTGTGCAGAGAGAGAGTGAAGCTCCAGGTGAGTCCGTGTGCAGAGAGTGAAACTCAGGGTGAGTCCATGTGCAGAGAGAGTGAAGCTCTGGGTGAGTCTGTGTGCAGAGAGTGAAACTCAGGGTGAGTCCGTGTGCAGAGAGAGTGAAGCTCCAGGTGAGTCCGTGTGCAGAGAGAGTGAAGCTCCAGGTGAGTCCGTGTGCAGAGAGCAGAGTGACGCTCCGGGTGAGTCCGTGTGCAGAGGGCAGAGTGACGCTCTGGGTGAGTCCGTGTGCAGAGAGAGAGTGACGCTCCGGGTGAGTCCGTGTGCAGAGAGAGTGAAGCTCCAGGTGAGTCCGTGTGCAGAGAGCAGAGTGACGCTCTGGGTGAGTCCGTGTGCAGAGGGCAGAGGGACGCTCTGGGTGAGTCCGTGTGCAGAGAGAGAGTGAAGCTCTGGGTGAGTCCGTGTGCAGAGAGTGAAACTCAGGGTGAGCCCGTGTGCAGAGAGAGTGAAGCTCTGGGTGAGTCCGTGTACAGAGAGAGTGAAGCTCCAGGTGAGTCCATGTGCAGAGAGCAGAGTGAAGCTTCGGGTGAATCCGTGTGCAGAGAGAGTGAAGCTCCGGGTGAGACCGTGTGTAGAGAGAGTGAAGCTCCGGGTGAGTCCGTGTGCAGAGAGAGTGAAGCTCCGGGTGAGTCCGGGTGCAGAGAGTGAAACTCAGGGTGAGTCCGTGTGCAGAGAGTGAAGCTCCGGGTGAGTCCGTGTGCAGAGAGTGAAACTCAGGGTGAGTCTGTGTGCAGAGAGAGTGAAGCTCTGGGTGAGTCCGTGTGCAGAGAGCAGAGTGACGCTCTGGGTGAGTCCGTGTGCAGAGAGAGTGAAGCTCTGGGTGAGTCCGTGTGCAGAGAGCAGAAGCGAAGGCCTCAGACCCCACTGTGCACTGAGACTGTCCTGAATTTATGGAAAATATCTTCTTTCTTTGGTAAGAAATTAACTCTAGTTACTGAAAGTTTTCACTCTATCACCTTTAAATTTAAAAACAAATTTTTTGGCTTCTTTATACAAACACTTAGTTTTAAACGTAAACACATTGTACAGTTACACACAAATTTTTTTTTATATCTTTATTCTCTATGATCTTTTAATTTTTAATTGTTTTTAACTTTTCAAATGTTTTTGTTAAAAACTAAGACACAAACACACACCTCAGCCCAGGCCGACACAGGGTCAGGATCGTCAGGGTCACTTCTGCCTCCAGGGCTTGTCCTGCTGCAAGGTCTTCAGAGGTGATAATATCCTGTCGCCTCCTTGTGGGGGAGGCCTCCTGAAGGACTTTTGGACACTATTTTGCGCTAAAATTTTTTTCTATGTAGAAGGAATATGCTCTAAAAGAGCCGTCGATAAGTTGTTGAAAGTATAATTATAGTAAATATGCGAGCCACTGACGTAGTTATTATCATTACCAAGTATTACTATTGTGTCCTATACACAGTTGCAGGTGGTAGACTTTTCTGTGACCCGTGGTGTGGCAAGTTTGTTTACATCAGCATCACCACAAACACATGAGTTATGACATCATGAGGGCTATGATGTCATCAGGCAACAGGAACTTCTCAGCTCCTGTATGAGCTTTTGGAGCCACCATTGTGTACAAGGTCTGTTGTGTGGCGCCTCTGTGCCCATTATGTCCTCTCTGGAGATAGCTTCTCCATCAGGGATCCAGTCGCATCCTTACCCTGCTTTGAGTGCTCCCCCCACCCTCTGATGTCAACACCTGTTGGTCACCACCTGGCTCTAGTGGCTCCGCCCACCCTCTGATGTCAACAATTGTTGACATCACCTGGCTTCCAGTGGCTCCGACCACCTGACCTTGTGCTGTCTTCTCAGACACCAACCTAGGGACTGTGTGTTTCCCAAAGGCTATTCCCTTAAATATTGCCTTGGCTGCCCTTTCACTTCATTTTGGGCTCTGCTCAAACATCACCTTACCAATGAGTCCTGGAATATGCAGCCATTGGGCAGTCGGGGAAATGAAAACAGGACCCTTAGAGCCCCGAACAGATCTGAGCAGAAGGCAAACCCTTCCCCCAGCTGGAGGCTCAGACAAGCCTGCAGAGGAGGGAAGGCAGTAGCAGCACTACATAGAAAACGGCGTCCACCCTCCTCGACCCTGCTGCCTCACCTTCCTTTACTTTCCTTCTAGCACTTATACCGTCCAGAAAGTATTGTTTACTTATATGTCTTCCTATTATCACAGGATGTGAACTCCACGAGGGCAGGGTCTTGGCTTGGGTTGTTCTCCTGTATATCTCCACACCTTGCGCATAATAATCACCCAATAAATGGTGAGTGAAAGAACAACGGGCGATGAAAAGGACCCAGCTCCAACTTGCTCTGTGCGTTCATTCATTAACCCAACAAATGTCTACAAAGGAACTCCTATTGCTAGTGGAAACTAAACTCGAATGCTGGTAGATTAACATCTTTGAGGAGGTGTGTGGGGAATAATCTAAGTGTTTCAATGACAAACTTAGGGCAGAACAAGATGAGACTTGTGTCTCTGGTTCAAAATCCACGGCTCGACGTCCCCACTCCAGATCCCAATGCCCAGGGCACGCTGAAAGCTACAGTATTCCCCAGCAAGCAGAAGATGGTGGAGTGAGCGGTGTTCATAGCCTGGTCGGGGTGGTATCAAATAGCATTTTCCAGCATCCAGAGGCTGCAAAGGCCAAGACCGAGGCCTGCGTTTTACAAACAGGGAGACCAAGACCCAAGAGGGGACAACTTGCTTGCAAATGGTAGGAATCCCTGCATCCGGCTTCACGGGCTGGTGGGGGATCTTTCTACTGCCCCACCTGCCTCTCTCCATCACCCTTTCCCTCGATTCCCTCATCACAATGTCCTCCTTTTCTTCCTGACAGTCAGAACCTTGTTAGGGGTCCAGGCAATGTGCTCTATGAAAAGCAACATCATAGCTCTGTGCTGTTAGGATCATGTCTGGGGCAGGGCGACAGGGCCTGCACGGCTGCTGTGTGTTTTAATGAAGGCCTTGCTGCTCTGCCGGACACACCCTCAGCCCAAGGACCACACCACGGTCACAGAGCAGTCAGGGAAATGAAAATGGCAATCTCAGAGCCCAAGTGGTGCAGCAGGAGGCTCAGACAGGCAGAGAGGAGAAGACACAGCGTCAGTAGCAGTGACCCTGCGAAAGGACCAATGGAGAGATTTTGCTTTTCATGGAGGATCCCGGAGCAAGAGCCTGCCACCCACATGTGGGGTGCTCGCCACCGGTCTTTGGCCATGAGCAAAACATGACAAGAGAAACAGCATGAAAAGGAGCCTTAGTGTGACCAGCAGGGCTCGGCTACTCCTAAATCCTTAGAACTCTTAGAGGTAAAGCTCAAGAAAGCTTTATAGGGAAGTTATAGGGAAGACTGATGATCGCTCAGTGAAAAATATCCTCAGAGGGTCTTGGAATAATAATACCCATGGCCAGCATTTATCATGCACCCACTAAGTGTCAAGCACTCACGGCCCATCTCGTTTCATAGGCAACCCTTCAAGGGAGGTGCTGTTATTGGGCTGTATTGTGGACGAGAAAACTAAAGTTTAGGAGCGAATCGTTTGCCTTGAGTCCCTAAAGTGTGGCAGCAGGAGTCTGCTCCGGCGATGTAACCTAGACGCTGTTCTCGCTGTCTGACGCCACTGCTGCAGGCGCCTGCTGGGCGTGGGGAGGAATGGGTGCGGAGGGAGCGGGCCTCACGCAGCTCCGTCCTCCAGGGTGACAAGCCTCTGCTAAAGCAGCAGCCTCTACGTGGCTGAGATTTAAAGTGAAGGCAACTTGACTCCAACTTGCGCTTTTCCCATTTTGCCTGGAACACTTCAGCCCTGCATAACGACATAGGCCCGCTAGTCCACCACTGGCCTGGAAGCCGCCTGAGCATTCTGCCATCAAACTGACTCCTATCTGCCCGGCACACCCGTACGCTGGTGCTCCCCTCTCTCTGCCTGGCCCATCTGATCACGAGAGCCCATGCGGTTGTCCCAAGCCTGGGTGGACACTAGTGAGGAGCTTGGCCGAGGCTTCCTTCCTTCCAGACAGCAGAGGAGGAATATGCCGGCAAGCTGGTGATGTGGGGATCAGGGTGTGGAAATATGTTTCCTTGGTGAATTGAGACAAAGCACGCCATTTGAGAGTCACGAAGAGATGGAAGGTTTGGGTGTCTCAGCAGGCAGGGGCAGGCATGCTGTGTCTCAGGGAAACCGGAGGAAGGGCCAGCAGGGGACGTGGCATCACCTGCATCCTCGGGAATGGCCGTCTGCATTTCAGGGGGGTCCTTCACCGTGGTCTGTGTTTTTCCCCAGCTACGTACGTTCAGCTGCCCAGGTGCAGAAGGAGGCAATCTCACCTGGGCCTGAGGTTTCCAGGTGAGTGTGAGACGAGACAGACAGCAAGGAGACTGAGGATTCCTGCGGAGCCTGTGGGGCCTCGGCTGAGAGGAAATCCAGAAAACTGAGAAGAATCACTGGAGGCGGGACAGTGGGTAGAATGAGCTGGGGGATGGGAGTGGGGGTGTCACTGGGCAGGACAGTGGGACAGTGAGCTGGGGGATGGGGGCAGGTGGGGGATGTCACTAGAATAGGACAGTGGTTCAGTGAGCTGGGGGATGGGGGCAGGTGGGGGATGTCCCTGGGAAGGACAGTGGGACAGTGAGCTGGGGGATGGGGGTTGGGATGTCACTGGGCAGGACAGTGGGACAGTGAGCTGTGGGATGGGGGCAGGTGGGGGTGTCACTAGAACAGGACAGTGGGACAGTGAGCTGGGAGATGGGGACGGGGGGGGAATGGAAGCTTCAGGTGCTATAGGAAGTGCTCCGTAGAGCTTTCTAGTGCGGCTCTGGAGGGAAGACCCAGAGATGGAAGCTGAGATCTTGGAGGAGAAGAGGTCTGGGGCCGGGAGGCCTTGGTACTAGGAGGAATATTGATAAGGGCATTGACAGGAATTGTGACGGTAATCCTAGAAAAGGAGACAGCCAAGCTTGAAGCCGATCTCATGAACAGGGGGCGACCTGTACCGGCGGCAGGCAGGCCAGTCAGCAGCGGGGTCCCAGGGAGGAGGAAGAGGCGGTGACTGGAAGAGCAGACAGGACAGACAGGACACTCACTCCACCCCAACCCGCAGGGACAGGAGAGAAGCAGCCACCACCGGCCAGACCACGGGACACGCGGCGTCCTTAGGGGAGACAGGAAGGGAACAAAGGTGTGTATTTGGAGAAACGGCTCCCTGACAGGGGATCTCGCTTATGACTGAGGGTGGCTTGTCCTGGGCTCTGTGGAGTAAATCTCAGCCCAGGGTTGGACGTGGGCTGGCACTTCGCAGCTTAACCTCCAGCTCATTGCGGTCCGGGTGGACGAGTGGGCAGTAAAGGCCTGCATGAAAGCAGGTCTGTGATCTGGCTCAGAACAAATGCTGCGTTCATCTGTCTGTTTGTAAGGTTGGGTCGTCCATTGTGAGTCTTTCCACCTGATTTTCAAGGTTCTTCATATTCTAGCCCATTCCAACCTATCCTGTCTTGTTTCCTATTATTTCCAAATTCAAGTTCTCTCCCCGACAGGCTGGGCTCCTGGCTGTCCCGTCAGAACTGCATGCCCATTCCCGACTCTCGGCCTCAGCTCAGGAATTTCCTCCCACTAGAATGGCCTACTGTGGCCTTGTTTCCCCAACCAGCTCTTTCCTGTCCTTCAAGGACAAGGCGAGTCCAGCTCTTCCACAAAACCTTTCCTGATGTGAAAACCGGCCCTTCTTAGATTCTCCCCCCCCCCCCGCTCTTATGAAACATACCACACACTGCAGAGCGAGCTCCATCTTGTCTTTCATTATTTGTGATTTTCAAAAGAAGATTAACCTTGCTTGTCCAGATACACATTGACTTTCTTCTGGGAGGGAGTGTGCCTCGTAGCTCGCGTGCTCGCTCTCCTGCAGCCTGGCTCCTTTGCCAAGCTCGGCATCCTGCAGGCTCCCTCTGGCTGAGGGCCGTCCAGCAGCTTCTGTTTGCTTGTCCTCATATCCTGAGCAGCGTGAGACTCCCAACCCACCCCTTCCTGGCTCCCCCTCGCCCCGACGACCGCGTGCTGGATCTGCGGCTGCCTGTGGGCCACCTCGTCTTCCTCCTTGAGTGAGGGGCTTCCACAGTGCAGCTCGGGGCCCTCTTCCTCCCTCTCCTGGTATCTTCCCCAGGTGTTGTATCTTTACCACTCACCTTTATCCGCAACTTAAAAATGCACCTCTCGTCCACCTGGCTGCTTCCTCACTGACAGGAGTTCCTTTGGAAACTGCATCCTGAACACACCCCCAGGGATGGCTTCTCCAGACCAACGTGCTTGAAACGACATGTCTGGACCCGCTCCTAAGGTCTTGTTTCTCTTAGTGACGCTAGTCGGTTTAAAACACCTGGGGCTTCTATTGGCTTCTTCGTGGCACATGGGGTGAAATTTAAACTCTGCCATGATGCATAAGAATCTTCACGACTTGGCCTCAACCTCCCTCTCTGGCTTCATCTTTCGGATCATACCACTGAAAATCCAGCCATACCGAGCTTCTCCGAGTTTCCCACATGTGGCATCCAGGACCGTGTCTCCTGCTCTCGTACACGCCATCCCTTCCTCCTACATCTAGGGAGCCTTTTAGATCCAGAGCTGACCTGGGTCCCCCTCCGTGGGGCTTGATCCCACTTTCCGGAGTTTCCCACTGCCACCCTTACTGTCACTGCACATGTTGTTACAGAGCGATGGCGAGAATCGTCATGTTCTGTTTATCTATCTGCATGACTCTCAGGCTACGTAGATGTGACCTATTTCTTTCTGTCCCTCCGGCATCCTAGCTGGTGATAACAGGTGCTCAATTTTGAATAGAATGGATGACTACAGTTCACCTTTGAACAACATAGGGTAGGGGCTCCAACCCCCCTTGTAGTTGAAAATCTGTGTATAACTTTTGAGTCCTCCTAAAGTTAAACTGATAACCTGCTGTTGACGTTTTAGAAGTCTTAAAGATAACAAAAGCCGTCGGTTGACACATATTTTGTATGTGATATGTATGACAGAGTGTATTCTTCCAGTAAAATAAGACTGGAGAAAAGAAAATGCTAAGAAAATCAAAAGAAAGAGAAAATACATTGCAGTCCTGCACTGTATTTTTGATGCCATTAGTTTACACCAGTGATTCTCAACCTGTGAGTCGAGACCCCTTTGGAGGCCGAGTCACCCTTTCACAGGGGTTGTCTAAATACGTCCTGCATATTAGACATTTACATTATGATTCATAACAGTAGCAAAATTACAGTTATGAAGTAGCAAGGAAAATAATTTTATGGTTGGGGGTCACCACAACATGAGGAACTGTATTAAAGGGTTGTGGCATTAGGGAGATTGCGAACCACTGGTTTCTACCATCTGTTTACAAGGTGAATTGTCTGTCTGAAATAGTGGAACACAGCAGCCACAGACCTTGGTTTCTGGTGCATAACAAAAACAAATGGATTTTTTCCTTATAATGCCGTGACTTTTCTCTGCTTCTTTGTAGCACTTCCAGCGTCACTCGTGACTTGGTATGTGTCCTGTGGTGTTATTCTAGATTGATGTATCCTAGTGCACTAAATACATGAGTATTGTATTTTTCATACAATACATAACTCCCTGGGGTGGGGAGCTGCTCACGTGGAGACAGTTAGCGTCACCTGGTATTTTACTTTGAGCTGACCACAGCAGCAGTGGGAGGCGGCAGCACTGTGTGGACTGTCACTGACTTTAAACAGCTGAGATTTAGTAACTGGCCCTGTGCGTTTGTCCTCCTTCTCTCAACTGTGAGTGGCATCCTGAATGGCCTCCGTGGATGTAAGTTTTAATACATTTTAACTTTTGCTAATAGATTTGTGTTTGTTTTATGGTAGGAAATGATAAAATAGACTAGTATCTAGATATATAGCCTATGGATTCATGACATGCCTCACTGTCTCTCAATTGTTTTGCCATTTCTAGGCTATGTGGCTTTGTCCTATAAATATGAAGATTTTATTCAGTGTGTTTGGCGACTGAGACACAGTCTCGTTCAAGAGTTTGAGGGAACTAGAAGGAGAGAACATGGCAAAATGAGAGACTTTTCCCAAATTATCTCACACCTCCAGAAATTTTTTCAATATATTTATTGAGAAAAATCTGTGTGTTAAGTGGATGCACAGAGTTCAAGCCTTTGTTGCTCAAGGGTCAACATCACACCCCCGACCCTCTGTCCTGCCTTTCAGGTTCACACCTGCCCTTCTCCTGTTTTTTGCTCCCATTGCCTCTGGCTCCCCCTTTCCAGTCACATTGGAGAGGCTCCTGCCCTGGTCCTTGTCTTCATATCCAGACAACTGCAAGAAAAATAAAACACTCGTATCCCTGCTCCCATCATGCATCCTGCTTTCCCGCTCCCATCATGCATCCTGTTTTCAGCTCCCATCATGCATCCTCCTTTCCTGCTCCCATCATGCACCCTGCTTTCCTTTCTGTGCACAGCGGGGTCCTGATGAAGCCGCTTGGCCAAGACCACTCACCACCAGACTCACCATCCACCAATGGCCCCTCTTTGTCCCCAGGACAAATTCCTAAGTCCACCCTTGAAGATCTGTGATTTGGAAGCACGCTGTTTCTGCCACATCACCTCCTTCTAGCTCCCTAGAATTCTTGAGTAAAATTTGTGTCCACCAAACATACTTTCCTTCACCCTACAGCATCTGTTCACACACACACATGTGCACACATGTGCGCAAACATGCACATTTATTGAACATAGTCCATCAGAGGTTTTACTGTACTTCTTCTTAATCCTCAAAACAACATTGTGAACTCGGTAGTATTCAACCCATTTTTATATGAGGAATTTATAGGGCATCCCTAAAGTTGTTGCTAAAGTCACCAAACATAGGGAAAATGGGAAATTGTTGCTAAACATACCTTTATTTGGAAAATATTCATTACAAAATTTTACAAGGAGGGCATGTATTTTCCAAGATTTAGAGAGTATTTTGTAAATTAAAATTTTGTAATTTCTTTAGCTTTCTAAGAATTTATGTACTTGTCCATGATTGTACCCACTTCACAGATTTAATTGGTCCCAACTGCCACTCTTTATTTTGAGAGACTGATTTTTCTTGTATATATGTCTTTTGTCCCCACCTTAAGTGTTTTGGGGATAAGCATCATTACTAGCCAACTGAGTCCTACTGATTTACGGAAAGAAGATTCGGAGCTCACATTGATACACTGAGTGTGAAGAGCTAGCAGGCCATCCTTGGGGGGCATTAGTCAATCTCAAGTTCAACATGAACATTCTTAATCCAGTCTTTATAATTCTATGGAAAATTAAACGACAAGAAGAGATTGTAAGGTTATTTTCACAGCTTAGAAATGCTGGGCACCGTGTTGGCCATGGTCAATGGCTCATCATTTCCCACGGTCCCAGGCCTTATGCACTCTCTCAGGTGCCGCAAGCTGATGAATGATCAACTTGATTATTCCTCTGAACATTCGAGATTTATTAGGTGCAGCCAGTCTTTCAGCTACAGTTTAATTGTGTTAACTGCAAATGCAATTAATTGTGTCACCTTTGGGGAAGAATTTCACAGTTACATTTGGGGGAGGGTGGTAAGCCCCTTATTAAAGTAGTGTGTGTTGAAACTCTCAAGAGAAAACCCAGATTCTATGATTTTTGTGAGGCTTGACTGTATCCATCTACCCTGCCCCCTCATTGCTGTTCATCAAGGCAACTGGTAGCTGCTTGCTTGTTGCAATTCAATTTGAGGAATATTAGCAAATTCTTGTCATTTCACTTTCTGTAATGCTGGCTGTCAGAATGAATACCGCCCCGCCTCTCGCCAGACATAGTGGGACCTGTTCTCCGGCGTGGTCTGCCCGTGCTCCGAGCCCTTGGTCATCTCTCGCGTCCAGGCTCCTTGCCTAACCCGTCTCCTCGGGAGGGTTTCAAATGCCCTTTCCTGCTTCCAGCCTTAGCTTGACTCCTGCCTGTAGTCACTCTGGAGCCACACGTAATAAATCACTTTAACCTGTTTCCAAAACAAGGTCAGATTGTGCTGGGATTTTTAAAAAGGCATTTGAAAATCTCTACTTAGGTAAAGCTCTCAAGAAAGATCTCATGGCCAAAGAATGGCCAGTGAGAGGGTCTCTGGTGGGAGGTGTGTGCGTTTGTTGTGCGTGTCTGCGTAACGTGTTTTTGTGTATGTTTATGTGTGTGTGTTTTTGTGTTTGCGTGTGCACATCTGTGTGTATGTTTGTGGGTGTGTATGTGTGTGAATATGTTTGAACATGTGTATGCAAGTTTGTATGTTGTGTGTACATGTTTGCGTGTTTTTAGGTGTGATGTACGCACATGATTGTGTGTGCATGTGTGTATGTTGTGTATGTTTGTGTGTGTGTTTGGGGGAAATGAATGAACATGGAGGGTAGGGGAGCGCAGGAGGGGGCACATCCTCTTGCTTTGGCTGAGGAGTCTTCGCGATGTTTGAGTGGGCCTCTGCGCCATAAACATTGGGAGCATTTAACATATCAAATGCAAATAAAAACGACATGCAGATGGCTCACTTCTGAGGCAGCCTTGTGCAGTTTTGGGAATCCTCCATCCCTGTGGTTTTCCGAAATATTCTAAGTATATATTCCCGATTAAGCTCGCTGTTTTCCTCTCCGGGTATTGCCTTGAAGCCAGAAACCATCCAGGCTGCCCTGAAGACTTGGGTCCTAAGGCAAAATCAAAGGCCAGCCCCCAGTTCAGGAGTCATTTAGGACTTTCTGTGGCGCAATTAGGCATGTGCAGGACCCCACAGCCACCGAGGTGCTGTTTATTCAGCGAAAGTGCTCTGTAACTTATTTAAAATAACCCATCTTTCACAAATAAAGGGGCCATTGATGGCCCCCCTCCATGGCAGGCCTCTGCTGAAAGGACCCCTCTTGATGACCTGTTTTGCTGGTCGCAGCTAAATACCTGACAAAAGTGATTCGGGCTTTTTTCCCCCCTCTCTCTTAGCTCTTACTTTTTCTTTCTTTCTTTTTTTTTAAATGAGATTTTACTAAACCTACTTGTTTTTCTTTTACACCAATAATCAGACAAGGCTCTCTTCTCTCCTCTGCACCCCACATTTTTTTTCCTTTTTAAAACAAAAAAACACAGATTGGCCGTTAAAAATGATTAATGCCAGCCAATTTGATAATGGCCAAGCAGGAGGTGCCAGCCATGTCGGGATTTAGCGCAGTCTCCTAACCAGCTTCTTTATAGCCCTGGGCTAATGAGGAATCACATTAAGGTTTTGCCGTATATGAATTGATTAGCTGAAAATGAGATTACATCCATGGTGCAACACCAGTGACAAAGAACTCTTTCTTTTCAAACATTTCCCAGTGCCAGGATGCTGCTTGAACGCGAAAGCGTTCTGTTCGCCTGGTTTTGCAGAAAAATACGAGATGAGCCCTGGTGTGGCTTCCACAGAAATGGGGTTATCTGTGAAACATCTCTCAAATAAGCAAATGAACAAAAATCCTATGTTGATGAGGGCTAGTGTTGGGGGCTGTGGATTTGGTGGGTTCAGAGTAAGCAGGTCACGGGGAGGGGACCGGGCCAGGGATGCTGGTCTCTGCCACTCGCTTGCTCAGTTTGCAGAATCACGTAACCTCTGTGAGTTTACTCCTCTCATCCGTACAGTGGGGATAATAACACACATTTTCTTTTAGGATTAAAAGTATTTTTAAAACATTTAGCGCCGGGGCTGCCATGTAACAGACCCTTGGAAACTTGGCCAATTTTTCCTCTTCTATGTTCTTCCCAATCTCCTTGCTCCTCACCTTCTTTCTTTCCTTCTTTTCCTCTTTCCTCCCCTTCTTCCTTCCTTTCCTACTTCCCCCCCAAATGAATAGTCGCTATTCAACTTACTTACTGAGCTTCCTTAGATAGGAAATGGCCCCGCGAAGGCCGGTGCTCTAGCCTACAAATACTGCCCAGCTTGGGCTGAGACAGGAGAGGCCCCCTAGCGACATGGTAGGGTCAGCAGCTATGCTTCCCCCTGCCCCTGTATTATGTCTGTATTTCTATGTGGACCATTAGCTAATGCTAGGGACTGAGTATTTGTGTCCCCATCATATGTTGAAACCCTAACCCTAAAGAGATACCAGCAGAAGGAGGGGCCCTTGAGAAGTCAAGGTCACGAGGGCTCTACCCTCAAGGACGGAATTAGTGTCTTTAGGAGAAGAGACACAACGACATTCGTTTCTCTCCCTCGCTCTCTGCCGTGTAAGGACACGAAGAGAAGACACCACCTGTAAACCAGGAGGAGGACCTCCCTGGCCCCCAAATGTGCTGCCACCCTGGTCCGGGGCCTCCCAGACTGTGGAACTGTGAGAACAGAATGTGTCTAAGCCACACGGCCCGCAGTATTCTGTCACAGCAGTCCTCAGGAAGACAGCTAGGAATTTAAAACAATGTTTATATGATTGAAAAAACAGATTAAGAGTATATTTTTTTCAAAGATGAATACGTAAAGTGTCAGTACAGAGACGCATTCATAGATGAACACTTGCTGTCAATTTTGATAACGGGGAGCACCAGCTTAGAACTGTCCCCTCCCGCATTAAGAAAATGTCACCTCTTTAAAAAGAATTATTTTTTCCATACCAATAGTACCCAGAGGTGCTCAATTTTTATTATAGTCTGAATTTTATTCACAACACACTTGTGGAACTTTTGTCTTCTCTCTTGTGACAAAAGTCCCTATGTAATGTCCTTGATTATGTCCGCCGGGTGGCAAAGCCTTAAATATTTATTACTTGATCCTTCCTGCCTCAGTGAAGTCCTCTGTCCAATCAGCAGAGGGACATGTCATTTTCTGTGGGGGAGAGATTAGTCATTAGTGTGTATGTTGAGGGCGAGGGAATCAAAGGTGCAGACTTCTAGACTCACATGCAAAGCTGAAAAATGTGTTGTTTTGCCGAGTGTATTGGCGTCTCCTGTTACTTTACCTTCCTCCCCCTTCCCTAGATGTAAATCTAAGGTGATTCAGACTGTTCTTAATTGAGGTAGAATAGAGATCAGAGGAGGAGTGGAACTTGAGGAGACAAGTACTTGCATCTTGTAGATTGCACAGCTTCTTCCTATGGGGAAACTGGCCATGCACCTGCCGCTCCCGGAGCTGAGCAGCCTCTCATCACTGTGCTCCTGGACATTGTGGGGTAGTGCCTGGCACAACAGCAGAGCCGCGGGTAAGGTAAGTCCATGCAGAGTTATCTTATTGGTTCCCCCTCTCCACTAGCTCTCCCCCATTTTCCAGGTTGGACCCTGAGGCTCAGCCTTGCCCTTCCCACTGATCAGGGAGGGGCTGTGCCTGGTTCCCGCCTCGTGTGTCTTGGGTGAAAATAAGCTCTGTTGGGCAACAGAGCTGGACTAAAATTCAGAGCCCCTTAAGTGCACGAGCAGCAAGGGAGCCTCTGCAGCAGAGACCGATGGCCCTTGCCCGAGTTGGCAGCTGACCACGCCTTCTCCCTTCCCCCCTTCTTCTGTCTTCTCTCTTCTAATACGGCCTGTTGGGGAGGGGGCCTCACTAGTTTCTCAGATTTTGGCCCTGGAGAAAGGGCTATGAAAACGTCTGGAATAAGGACCTGGAACCAGGAGTCTGCAGCTGTAGCCCTGACACTTTCTTTCTTTTCTTTTTTTTTTTTTTTAAATACATGTATTTTATTATTTTTCATTACATTATTCCCCCCCCCACCCGTCCGGGATAAGACCGTAGTGAATTACAGAAAAGAATACAGAAAACACCAAAGCTCCTGGTAGTGGGAGAGATTTCAAGTAGGGAGAGAGAAGCTCTCTCCGTTCCTCTCCTGGTCTTTCCCCGGCCCTGACACTTTCTATCTGGGAGAACTCGGCTGCTTCCCCTGTGTCAAAACTGTGATACTGATCCCTGCCCAGGCCCCTCCCAGGCTGCCGGGGGGCTTTGCAGACCACAGGTGGGTGACACAGGTGGATGGTAGTCTTTGTTTGTTTTGTGTTGCTCTAATTCACCACAGATTGGAAGCTTTATAAAGAGAAAACATTTATTTTTCACAGTTCTGGGGACTGGGAAGTCCAAGGTCAAGGGGTCTGCACCTGGCAGAGCCTTCCTGCGGGGTCGTCCCTGGCAGATAGCAGAGGACCAAAGAGGGCGAGGGAGAGAGGACAAGGCAGGAGCTGAACTCAGCTTTGCTATTAGGGCTCTAGGGCTCGCTTAGACAACTAGCCCACTCCTGCAGTGGCCGTGTCCGCCCAGCCAGCCCCCCTTCAGAGGCCCCCAACCCTGTTGTTTTGTGGGCTAAGTTTCAAACGCATGAAGTTTGGGGTCACATTCAAACTACTGCAGCGTTTCTCACTGAAAGGCACCGTGTGTCCTGCAACACATGCAGCCACACACACGCAGGCATGTACAGATAAACACACACACACACACACGCAGGCATGTACAGATAAACACACACACACACGCAGGCATGTTCAGATAAACACACACACACACACATGCAGGCATGTACAGATACACACACACACACGCAGGCATGTACAGATAAACACACACACACACACACAGGCATGTACAGATAAAGACACACACACACACACGCAGGCATGTACAGATAAACACACACACACACACGCAGGCATGTACAGATAAACACACACACACACACACACGCAGGCATGTACAGATAAAGACACACACACACACACGCAGGCATCTACAGATAAACACACACACACACTCAGGCATG
>CAUYRH010037206.1:0-42898 GCA_963574655.1 Perodicticus potto | reverse complement strand
AACTCTCACTGGCATCTGTAGTATCATTGGGAGCTTGGGCACACATGGAAATGAGAGCCCCGCGCATGGATTTTAATGTTTTTCTAACAACTGTGGAGATTTGAGGAAATGTGTGGTGAATGTAAAATACCTAGTTTACTCCACAGTCTCTTGTGTAAATTACAGTAAAACAAAGTAAATGAAATTTAAACAAAAAATAAATTTGATCACAGAAAAAAAAGAAATTAATACTTAGTTTTTTTTTTTTTTTTTTTTTTTGCAGTTTTTGGCCGGGGTCAGGTTTGAAACTGCCACCTCTGGTATATGGGGCTGGTGCCCTACTCACTGAGCCACAGGTGCAGCCCCAATACTTAGATATTTTTAATAAAAAATATAAAAATACACACTTCATTTTCCATAAAAATAGTGACATCATTGCATGTCACCTTGCCTCTAAAAAGTTACATTTGCATTCATGAGACAATGAGAATAAAACATGAAAATAATGTCTTAGTATTATTGTAAAAATAGGCTCAACCACGTGGATATCTTGAAAAGGTCTTAAGTTCCAGGGCCCCACCAACAATACTTGGAGAACCACTGGCCTAAAAGGCACAAATTCTTGTTACATTCTACATACTTCAAAACCTTCATATTTAGCTCTATTTCTACTCACTATTCTTCTCTATATCCTTTCAAACTTCGTGTCATTTAGCCATAGCCATTTACCCATCCTTCAACATAAATGTTTAATGATTTCCCATGTTCCTAGTATTCCTTTAAGGCAAAAAGTAAAGGTACAATTCTTGTCTTCAAGATGTGAGCATATTCTGAGCAAAAAAGAAGCATAACTTAATAATTATACACAGGTCATAGGTACTGTGATGGACACACGTAGAGAGGGCTGCAGACGCTGGAGCTGAGGCGGTCTTGCCAGGTTATTGGCTAATCACGATTGCCTCAAGCTGATGTTTTCATCTGGCTTTACACTTCACTCATCACTGGCTGCACTTGTTCCCCTCACTTGACCTTGAGGCTCCAGGGACAGGGGAACAGACGTACCTACTGCAGCAGAGGCTCTAGAATCCACAGTGCAGGTGCTCATGGGGTGGCTATAGAGCCAGTATCTGGAATACAGCAGGTACAGAGTGACAGCACCTCTTGGGTCTGGGGTATGGGCTAGTTCACTGTGGCAGAGACTCTGTTGTCTGAGGTGTAAGCGCTCACAGAACAGTAGTAGAACCAAGGTCCAGAGTGCAAAAACACACAGAGTGATCATAGTTCTAGGGTCCTGGGTGGGGCTAACACATAATGATGGTGACTCTGGTGTCTGAAACTCTGGTGCACATGGTGTATTTATGAAACTGGGGTCTGAAGTGTAAGCATATGCAGGGCGGTTGTGACTCAGGGGTTTAGGGAACACACAGGTTTCTGGGGAGGTGGTCCCAGTCCAGGGAAGAAGAGCAATGCACCCTTCTTGGTGGCTGTGTGTGTGTATGCAGTACCACATCCCCCTAGAGAGTTTACAGTGGCAACAGCTGTTGATTACCTCTGAGTGAAAGCTCCCAGTGTCCTCCGCAGAGCAAACCACTGGGACCATGGTGGCATGCAGTGATGGCTACAGCACCCACCTTTGTTCTTGTGTCTCTAGCTGTCTCCAGTGTCCTCAAAGATCCTTTCTCTGTGGTAGTTCTTTGTCCTTTTCTCCACTGTGTGGCTCTCGGTTCTTAGTTGAAAGCGCAATAGCCTTGAGACCTCCCAAGGCTATTTTTTGTCCATGGACAGCTACTGTTTTTGTTTCTGTTTTTGCTTTTCTGGTGAACAGATGGCATCTGCTATCTTCTTCACTGCTGCCATCTCCATTACAATTTTTATTTTTGTCTGTTTTTATTTTGCAAAATATAAAGAAATTCACTGCATGACCCTTGAGACAAGAAAGTATCTTTGAGGAAATGAAGATAGTTTATAAAATGAGAGACGCTGTACTTTTTATGTTGTGTAGGTTGAAGCCTCCCAAGGACAACCCGGATATTGATATTAAGTGGTATTCTGGGTATGTTCTTTTCCAAACTCTTTTCTGATGAAGTTTTGGAAGAAAAAGCTTGCAGGGATCACATAGGAGAAAAGGAACCACAAGGGTAAATGTCCAAATAGACATAGACCAATGGGTCTTGTGTGGCTGTACCACTGGAACAAGTGAGTAGTAAAAGACAGGATGTGACATCTGCTTGCCTCAGTCTCCTTTGGCCTGTAAGTGAGAGGCTTGCACCTTTGCTGAAGATTCAGAAAGACCGACCATCCTCCCTTGATAAACTGGACTGAAAGCAACAAAATAGCATAATGTAATGGTTATAACCATTGGCTCTAGAACTAGACTGTGTGAGTTCAGATCCTAAAGCAATCCCTTCCTGGTTATAGAAAAATGGTCAAATTACTTAACCTCTTTGCATTTCACTTTATTCATTAAGAAAACTAGAAGCATATTTGTACTTTCTTCATAGGAAAGAATAATCAGTCAATACAAGTATAGTACCCAGCTCTTAATAAATATTAAAGAATTGTTATTGTCACTGAAATGTAAAGTTGATAAGAAATAAACACCTTTGTTTTCCACTGTTTTATTTCCTAGAACAATGTTTGGAATGTAACATTAAGCAGTACAAACTTGTTAAATGAAGAAAGGAAGGAATCTTCAGTCAAAATGGGTAAAACGCATTGTCAATAGCAACATCATTTTACTGAAAAAATAGACTGCAGTGGCAGAGTTCCTGATCGGGGGACTTTCTGCCTGTGACTGTGAAATGAACTGAACCCTCACATTTTGGCTGTGCAAGCTTCCTTGGTCTTTGAAATGTTCAGTCATTGGAGGAATCTTAAATAGTGAAAATGGGTTTGCAATAATTTTGAGATATTGGCTCAAATCAATATTCATTTAATTGGAATAAAGTAGAAGATAACTAAGTACATTTTATCTCTATTTTGCAATATAGATTTTACTGGTTATATCTCTATTTTAGCACTTAGTATGTTATACTTAACATATCTGCATCACAAACTGGCAAGGAGAATCTGATATAGGTTTAAAGACATCAAGTAAAGTTTAAGCAAGAAATTTTACAGTGGTTGTAGTGTTAGACCGTAGGATGGGTTACTGAGGACAAGGGGTCTCTTTTCTGAAAGCCTTCCAGAGAAAGATATTATCCAACCTAAATACAAAAAACATGATGCTGACTTCTTCTTTTTTTTTTTTTTTTGAGACAAAGTCTCACTATGTTGCCCTGAGTAGAGTGCCATGGCGTCACAACTCACAGCAAGCTCAAACTTTTGGGCTTAAGAGATTCACTTGCCTCAGCCTTCCAAGTAGCTGGACCTACAAGCGCCTGTCACAATGCCCAGCCATTTTTTGGTTGCAGTTGTCATTGTTGTGTGAACCCGCCAGCCTCGGTGTATGTGGCCGGTGCCCTACCCACTGAGATATGGCTGCTGAGCCAGATGCAGACTTTTTAAAACATTCCCTTTTGCCATTATTCTCTGTTGTCCACAAAATTTTGCAGAAAGATAAAACAGACTAAATGGGAGAGAAAAAAAGGGAGATTTTCAATCTCTCCTTGACAGTGCTGTAATTCATAAACATCCTCTTTGCAAAATATATAGGTTCTTTTTTAAATGAAAAAGCACTGAAAGATAAACAAGAACCTAATCCGTACTAAATTTAGAGGAGGAAAACTTGTGGGTAGAAAAAAATCTACAAAGCCATTGAATGCATTATGCTGTCAATATATTAACCAAGAGGAAACTCAGACTTCTATAAATGCTATAATGGTCTTGAAAACCCTCCTATGTAAACAAATGAAAAATCATCCTTTCAGGGTTGACCCACAGAGTTGCCTACTCAGGAAAATAATGATTTAAAAGCGATTTCAGACTGACTTCATTTTTAAACAAAGGATGGATGTTCAATATAAAGATAGAGTAAATTAACCAGAATTACTTGATATATGGATGGATAGATTATTGATCTAGAAAGGTGAAATTTGTGAATCATTTGTCCTTACTTTAGTTCACTTTATTTTTTCCTAATCCATGCCTTCTCTTAGTCAGATCATCTTTTTTCTCAATTAGAATTCGTATTCACTCACTAGGGACTTACTATGTGCAGTTGTTTTCAAGTTCATTATCTCATTTAATCCTCACTACAATCCTGTAAAGCACACACTATTATCCCCAGCATGTATGAGGCAGATGAAGGCTACAAAAGTTAAGTACCTTATCAAGGTCATGCAGGTTTAATTGCAAGAGGTAAAATTTGAGTACATGTCTCACAACCCTTCATTTTATGTTAATTAAAGGTTAAATCTAGGTCACATGTTTTGAAAGCTCTGTGACTTTTATTTTATTATTTTTAGAATAATTTGGCCAATGTACCTACAAGGTTTCTATTATTCATCTTATTTAATATGAAGTTACATTTATCTGGGAATACGGCAATTATTATGACACAGCAAACTCCAAGTAGATGTGATTAATCATATCAACCATTCCTCAAGGCAATAATAAAAAGAAAATCTGTGAACTTGACCACATTTGCCTTCTATTGGTATTTCTCTTGCCCAGATAGTTAATAATATCTGAGCTAAAGAGCAAGGTTCTACCTTACAGATTATATGAGTCCCATACAATTCAGAACCTATACTGAACTGATAAGAATTTAGAAAAGTATAAAGTGGTATGAAGACGATTTAAGAAGTTTTCTCCCGGCTTATGTTCATCTCCTTCCCCTGCTTCTGGTGTGTGCACCATGAGATCAAGAAGGCAGAAGCCTCAGGGTAGGCTAACATTTTGCTGCTATCTCTTTCACTCCTGCATGGTCTGGGGAGTCCCTGTTGCCCATTTTCTATCTCTTTCTGACACCAGCAATGACAACTGTGAGTGTGCTGCGCAGTCCACTGAGTACCAGTTCTCAAGAAGAATGCTGGCTCTTCTTCTGAGAAATATAATCCCATATGCCTTTTGAATAATCCACAGTTTACGAAGTAGCCAATGTCTTAGACAGATGTTTGGTCAAGGCTGACTTGTTTCCCTTCAAAAAGTTATAGTTACATATTAAACAGGCATCTAAGTTTTCAGAGGCATATGAAACAGATACATTTTCAACTTTCTGGGCACATACTACAAGGATACTTCTGCATATTGTCAAACCAGTTTGTTTCTTAAGAACAAAAAGGAAGGTAAGACGGTACCGTCACAATTAGCTACTAGAATGCTGCATTTTCCTAGTAAAGATTACATTTGCAAAATGTGTCCTTAGAGGAAAGGACACAGGAAGTTTAGTGTGCATCAGGGTTTGAGCATCTGGTTTCTGTTTCTATCATTCTTATTTTTGCTCTGAGTTATTTGTCTTTGGTTTATTGGGCCTGAGAACAAATTATCTAGCTGTGAAACCAAAATGAATCATGGTGTGAAAGAGGAGTTGCCTTGAAACTTTCGTGGTGTCCAGCGTCCCTGCAGGGCTTCAGCACAGCCAGCTCAGCTGGAGCCAGTCCACGTTCCAGGCCAGCACAGCAGCTGAAGGAATTCACCATTAGATGAAGGGACATGGACAATAAATGACATCTTTAATTAATGAGGACCTTCACATTTTTGTTTTAAGGCCTGGATTATGATGTGGGACAAATGGAGAGAAAACACATGACAGTTTCTGATAAAAACACACAGCTCGGCCTATTGCACATTGTAGCTGTAAAGTACAAATGTCAAAGTCAGGAAAGGTGGCGGGGGAGCATAGTGAACGTGTGTCTGGAACTGTCCTAACTGGACATTGTTGTTGGCCTCTTCTAGAGTCTCGTGAATGCAGTGAGACACCAGAATATGTGGTTAACGTAAAGCCAAATTCTATGTTGAAAATGTTGGTTTCTTTTTCTTGAAGGCTTTAGGTTTCTGTATTTTATCTACAATCACAAAAATGAAAGTTCTCTTTTCTGCAAGGGCACGTGCCTCAATGGCGGGAGACAGTGGAGACCCTGGCTGAAAAATTCAGTGTTCAACGTCCCTTCTGCCGAGATCGATTCTCTCGGACCCTGGCACCTCAAGAGCTTCAGTTCATTTTCTTTTGCATAAGAATCAGGCACTGATACCCACAGCAGAAAAGCTGCAGGGCATGAAATTTGTAAGTAAGTGATAAATACTGAAGGGGAAGCAGTATCAGGTGTGTCATTTTGGTTTGCTTTGTGTTCATTTTAGTCGCCTAACAATGTCATATAATTTCTGGATTCCTGCATGGCTAAGGAATCCTCTTTTTATTAAGAGAATAGTCAAGATCAGAGTGTTTTTCTGAGGTTTCCAAAATAGAAAATGAGTAAAGTAAAACAAGCTTTGATTTCATTGGAAAAATAAATTCCTAGTTTTAAAAGCTTATATCATAATTAGAAATGAAAATTAGAATTAGGGCATTTGATGAAGAGGCATCCCTTGCTTTTAACTATCATGGGATGATTCAGAGTTAATGTCAAATAGTCTAGTTAAAATAAGAGAAACATTTGACAGTGTGGTAGTCAATAACTGTAAGTGATGTTAATGAGAGATATGTAGAAATTTTTTAAATATACAGGATGGCAAGGCATAATGGTTCACACCTCTAAGCCTAGCATTTTAGGACGCCAAGGTGAGAGGATCGCTTGAGGCCAGGAGTTTGAGACCAGCTTGGGTAATCTATGAGACCCCATCTCTTAAAAAATTTTGCTTTTACACCTTCAGGCACAGTGGCTTGCACCTGCAACCCTAGCTGTTTGAGAAGCTGAGGTGGCAAGATCATTTGACCCCAGTAATCAAGACCATGGTAAAGTATGAGCATGCTACACAGTCTCTTAAAAGAGAAAGAGAGAAATAAAAAAGGAACAGGAGGGACCAATAAGTTAAAATAGCAAAGTGCATGGAATTATGAATATAACAATTAAAAAAGAGTGCATGTGTGAGTTAACATGCACCAGTGAAAATGATTACATTGGGTCGCATTTATAATATACTTTGATTATTAATATTGAAATATTTTTGTTCACATTTTATTTTTTTTATCAATGCTGTGAGAAATGTTCAGATAATGTTAATATGATCAGTTAATGAATTCTTATTCTTACGGAATTTCACATGTTTGGATGGAACAAGGTACAAGAAATGTAGTTTAGTTTGGTACACTAGAAATAGGAAATGGGTTGGCAGTTCCATCATCAGTGTTTGCAAAAGTCAATTCTTCCTTTCACAAACCATCATTTAACCATTTCCTAAACATAGAACACTCTCATTTCTTCCACAAATGAGACAACACAAAGGCATCCCCAGTCACTACGTTCTGGCTCAAAATCAGGCTTTTCAGGGGCGGGACTGCTCTCTTTACAAGGAGAAGGGGTGAGATGTCAATCAAATGCAGACAGACTTCTCTGTAGGAGAGCACGGCCTTCTGTATTTCCTAGACCTTCTGACAGGTAGCGTGACATGACTCTTCTGGTTTGAAGCCCACTTCCACATCCAAATTTTAAAGGGTAATAATGGGGATTAAGAAATCAGAATTACCTTGACCTTGATCATATTTTATTTATTTATTTTTATCTGTTTGTTTATTTTTTTGAGACAGAGTCTCATTATGTTGCCTTCAGTAGAGTGCTGTGGCGTCACAACTCACAGCAACCTCAAATTCCTGGGCTTAAGTGACTCTCTTGCCTCAGCCTCCCAAGTAGCTGGGACTACAGGTGCCTGCCACAATGTCTAGCTATTTTTTGTTGCGGTTGTCGTTGTTTTAGCTTTCCCAGGCCTAGTTTGAACCTGCTACTCTCGGTGTATGTGGCTGGTGCCGTAACCACTGTGCTACAGGCGCTGAGATTGGATTTTATTTTTCAAGTTGAAGTAGTGTTTAAAAGTCAATGAGGAGCTGCAAAATATTTTTTTCATCACTGAAGGGATGCCAACTAGCAAATATTTAAGATAGAAAGGATGCAAAATTGGCAAAAAATATATGCTGAATACATTGAGTCACAATGAAGGTGAAAGCCCAGCAGTGCTTCCTCAATCCTCATGTGCAGAATCTGGAAAACCCTCTGCAGCTTGGTATATAAATTCTTTTTGAAGAGATTATAGAAGTCCTGCTTCTTTCCATTAAAGCTCTAGGATCTTATAATATTAAGCAAACAACCATGCCCAGTTCCTCTGAATTTGGACAATTTGTCAAGTGTAAAGATGGAACAAATCATTTCATTGATTTTTTTATAAACAAGTAAGTACATAATTTCTTCTTGGCTTCACATGTTTTTAGGAATTTTCAAACCTGAGTTTCAGAAACCTGAAATTTAAAAGATTGCCATCATCATCATTTAAATGCTAAGCCATCTAGGCAATAGCATTATTCACGGCTTTTAGCCTGGGTTATGTTATTGAAAAACTTTTCTGTCTCTGTTGAGGTGCAGGAAATGCACCCTCTAGTTAATTTTCTAGATATTCAAGTATTCTATTTATCTAGGAGCAATCCAAAATATGTCTTTTCAAAAGCCTCAGTATTCTGTTTCTTTATTAGAATTTTTTCCTGTTATTTGTAGACATCATGTGATTTTTTCCATCAAATTATTCAATTCTGCTTAGACTTTTTTTTAAATGCAGAAAGTTCTTAATTCCTTATATCTGAAATCTGCAATTTAGGCACATAACATGTGCATTTTTAGTATAATAATTATGGTGATGGGAAACTTTGTTGAAAAGTGATTAAATATAATACTTGTCGTTACTCATATATCAGAGCTAAAATAATTAAACTTGTGGAGACGGAGAGTAGAATGCTGGTGATCAGAGGCTGGGAAGGGTGGAGGGAGGGGGATAAAGTGGGTATGGTTAATGGGTTCAAAAATATAGTTAAATAGAAGGAATAAGATCTAGTGTTCAGTAAAACACTAGGGCAAATACAGTTAACAACAATTTATTGTGTATTTGAAAATTGCTAAAGCAATAGAATTGAAATGTCCCTAACACAAAGGAATGGTAAATGCTTGAGTCGATGGACACCCAAATTGCCCTGATTTGATCACAACACATTATATGCTTGTATCAAATTTCACATGTACCCTCTAAATATGTACAACTATTGTGTATCCATGAAAAGTAAAAGAAATTTAAATGTGAAAGATAAATAAAATCCAGGTTTTCCCAGTTTAAAAAATAGATTCAACATATAAAAATAATTTGTGTTCATCATAAAATAAAACAAAATTTACTGACTTACATAAAATTAAAAATGGAAGTCTTTCATTTTCCTTTTCATCTACCCTTCATTCCCTCCACCACTAATCCCTGACTTATGGTTAGTAGACTTTCTACAGACTTATGGTTAGCACTAGCATCAGGTTTAAATCTACACCTTAAGGCCCTTTGTATACATACATTACACAAAATAGACAGCAGAACCTCCATAGTTGTCTATGTCCCTGCATTGACCACTTCCTTAGGTTGACCTAATTTTTATTGACGTACACGTCATGTATGTATCAGTACGGTAAGCCCAGTTCGTTCTTATGTTGACCAGTTGCAGTCCCTTGGGCAGTCAACTTATAGAGGTTCTACTGTACTATTCTATGACTTAATTCAACCATTTTAATATTTTTCAGGATAACCTGCATTGACTTTGCAAGATACATTACCTGAAATCTCAGTGGCTCAGCCAGGTGTATACTTCTCTACCCTGTTGCAGTTTTATGAGATTTAGCTGCTGTTCTTCCATATTTCAGTTATGTCATCTGGAGCACATGGCTCAAAGGCCACTGCAGCAGGCCATAGGAAATACCTGGAGACATAAGGAGTCTACCTATCCTTCTGCTCTGAGGTGACACTCACCAGTTCCCCTGACGGTCTATGGGCCACAACTAGTCATATTACGGAAAACTTCCTCTGTTGGAGGCTGAAGCATGAAGGCAATCACTTGGCTATTCGGTGATCATTCAATAGGTCTGCCACATTCACTAGATGTCCTAGGAGCCTTTCCATGTCAGTATACATGAGTATAACAATAAAGTTTTTTAATCAAATAAAATTCTATAATATTCACAACATTCAAGTATTTATTTTTGCTTATAAAACCATACAACTCAAGTGATTAGAGAATATCTTTTTGCTGATATGAAATGAAATATCTATTTCTTCACTTTATTTATTTATTTATTTTTGGTAGCAGCTGTCATTGTTGTTTGGCGGGCCCAGGCTGGATTCGAACCCACCAGCTCAGGTGTACGTGGCTGGCACCTTAGCCCATTGAGCCACAGGCGCTGAGCCAGACTTTTTTACTTTATGTTTGGTACTGGCTTATGCCTATAATCCTAGCACTCTGGGAGGCCAAGAAGGGGGGATTTCTTGAGCTCAGAAATTTGAGATAGGCCTGAGCAAGAGTGAGACCCTGTCTCTACTAAAAATAGAGAAATTAGCCTGGTGTTGTGGTGGGCACCTGTAGTTCCAGCTATTTAGGAGGCTGAGGCAGGAGGATCAGCCACTTGAAGCCAGGAGTTAGAGGTTCTGTGAGTTATGACACCATGGCACTTTACCATGGGGCAACAGAATGAAACTGTAGATCAAAAAAAAAAAATTAAATAAAGTGTGTAAACAAGTATCCAGATTGTCTAAGACATCTAAAGATATTACAGTAAGAGAAGATAGTAAGGATTCAGGATAAAAATATCTAAATTGAGTATAAATTTACTTTTCTATCACTGTTTTTGGGAATGAAATTAGTATCCCTGTACGTAAGGGCCTCAAAGGTGTTTTGGCTTTAGATATATGCCAAATGGACAACTGAATACACACAGTTTTGAATTAGCTCAAATCTGTTTTGCACTGTTTTTGGTCACTATTGAGAGCAGTATGAGAATAATGTGGTTCTATACACCTCCAGACTCCATCCCCTAGGCACCATTTCCTCCTCAACTACATAATTGATGGCAACCGACTTGACTGCTAGTCTTTTCATGAAATAACAGTCTCATTGAATATTTAAGTCCTCATTTACTTATTTTGTTCTGAAATGCTTTTGTTAAACAATGTTGCTGACTGAACTGTATTGCTGAAAAACATTGCAAAAATGCCATTGAAATACTGAGTCAGTCTTATATTGAGATATTTACATTATAACATATCAACTTTACCTATAGTAATACATGACATTATTATTCTCTTTGAAATTTCCTTTATGCATCTTGACTAGTCTCTGATGCTTTGAAAATTACTAGAAAAATCCAAATGTTCACAATTTGATTTTAAGTTTATTACAAATAGTTGATGCCAACTCCTTAAAAAAATGATACCAGAGGACATCAGATTTATTTCTTTCTAGTTATATCCATTGCACTAATTAATTTCTGCTCAATAGTTAAAAGATGTGCTTTTACTGGGATTGACATTCTTCCATAGAAATCCAGCAGAGCACTGATTGTGAAGCAGATTTGAGGTGGTGTTTTCATTAGTGGCACCACAGTGTTAGAGAGCTGAGCCTTATAAAATATGCAGTATTACATTGCTATAATTTTGGCAATGACTGTGATGGTTATTTTGAGAGATGAGACAGATTACTGGGGAATTATTTTTCTTAATCCTCCTTAAAGCACCTCTTAAAATTAACTCTGTTGCTTAGTGTAGCTGACACAGATGATTGCATATATCCAATTACATATTTTAGATTTCAGAAAATATCTAATGCTACCATTGTCTGATTGCAAGGAGAGAACCATTTTCTTTCTTTTATGGAATAGTTTGTGAACTTAATTGTCAGACTTTGAATGATGAGAACTCCAATGGCCATTCCAGAAAAAGGAGCTCCAAAATCGCTTTGAAGGATGGTCTAGGTGCTGGTGTCAGTGCAAAACTTCCTAAAAGTAGCACTTCAAAGGTGACTGTAGTGATATTCAGCAATGAGGTATGTAGCACTTTTCTAGGATGAGTTTGTGAACTTAATTGTGTTCTTTTAACACTACTACTTTGAGGTGATAGCAAATGGAAAAATATAGATGCTCTTTCTTTAGAATAAATTCATTGACACTTCTCAATCATTGACACATTAATTTGAGTTAGCTAGTCTATCAATTATTTATTCATATTTATTTTTTTTTTTACTTTTGAGACAGAGTCTCACTCTGTCACCCTGAGTAGAGTGTTGTGGTGTCATAGCTCACAGCAACCTCAAACTCCTGGGTTCAAGTGATCCTCCTACCTCACCCTCCTGAGTAGCTGGGACTATAGGCACCTGCCACAATACCCAGCCAATTTTTCTATTTTTGGTAGCGATAGGGTCGTGCTTTTGCTCAGGCTGGCCTTGAAATCCTGAACTCAAGCAACCCACTCGCCTTGACTTCCCAGAGTGCTGGGATTACAGGTGTTAGCCGCCGCGTGTGGTTCCGGTCTATTTTTTAGAATTCAGACTGTGTATGACTAAAGATAAGTGGAATTAACAGAAAGAAAAAGGCTCAAAACTTATTATGATACAGAAAGAAAGAAAGCCTAACAGAATTTCTGGAAAGCCTGGCCTTATATAATAAACCGATTGGTACAGATGAGGGTTGGAGAAGCCCTGAGGAAAAATACCCTACTGTATAATTTTGCACAGTCGTTTCACATTATGTTAATGTTCCATTTCCACTAGAAATCTTAATGTAGGAAACTCACGGACTATATATATCCTGGCAGGATGAGGCAGAATGATATCGGGATTATCATTGTGGGATACAAGACGGGGGTTGAAACTAAAGATCAAATATACCATGTGGAAAACAGAAAGTTCTAGAAGATTTTCTTCCTTAATTTAAATAATCAATGAATATATAGATTTTATGATTGACTCTAAATATTGGCAATAGAATTATCATAAAATGTTTTCAACCATATCTTTCCACTAAAAACATACTTATTTTAGCAGAGTTGGCTGGTCTGTAAAAATCCAGATCTTGATGTGGCTGCAAAGAGTTGAAGGCAGAACTAAGCTGGTGGAGTTAAACTAATTCTGGCGCTGAAGCCATGCCTTCCGTATGACAAAGAGCATTGCATAATGCTTGCTGGCTTTGGCCTTAAAGTAAAAACAAAGGAGATTTATTTTGGAAATGAAATAATTTTTGTGGGTGGTACTGATGTCCTTTACTCAGATCCCCTTTCTGGCCTGTGCCCAGGGTGCCTGCTGCTGAGTGCTACCTGCTACCAGTATACAGCTGTCCTTTCCTTAAATAATTGGCTTTGTCTCTCCTCATCCCAAGTCCAATGATTGATTGAACCAGGAATGCACGAGTTGGTCCTACCTCCAGGAAATTTAGGCTCTGAATCTTTCCTTGTGAGACCAGAATAAAACTGGCCTCTATTTGGGTCTGTATTTTTGTTCAGCTCTATTTCTCCTGCCCTGTCATGCTCCCCTCATGTTCCTTGTCATAATATAAGACACAGGTTCAAGAACCCATCTCAGACTCATGATCTTCGTTGGTTGCCTCTGTTTCCCAAAAGTTTCTATTGCTGTTATATAAAAATGTATTCTTTACTGACTACTTACTAAATGTTAGGTTCTCTGTATATATTATATATTTTAATCCTCAAAAATTGGATGGGTGGTGTCACCTCATTCTACAAAGAGGATTACTGAAGGACATTTAAATACATTTAACCAAGACACACATTTAGAAAAAGTTGGATCTGCAATTAAACCCAGATCTATCTCAGTTAAAAGTTTGTAAACATTGGAACTGTCAAATAATGGGAATAACCAGTATTTCCACGCGCTGTGATATGTTCTTGTTTTATACAGAAGCTAGCATAAACGAGTATGTAAACCAAGGCAACATTTCTCATCCATGTGGTTCCAACTCTATGCTGTCAGTAGAGTAAGTGATAATGATAATTAATGACTATATACAGCAATGGGTCTCAGACTCCTACTGCTGCCGTAGTAATGACTATAAACTTAGCAGCTTAGAACAAACATACATAATTCATCACTGCATAGTGTCTGAGGGTGAGAGGTCTGGGCACGGCGTGGCTCAGCTGGTGTCTCTGCTTTGAGTCTCGTAAGACTGAAATTAGGGTGCTATTAGGCTTTCTGTTCTGAAGTCTCTGGTGAAGACTCTATCTCTAAGGTGATGCAGTTGGTAGAATTCTGTTCTGTGTTATCATAGGATGGAGCTCCCCACTTCCTTGCTTGCTCTTCTCTGAGGAGTAATGCTGTTAACCACTGTAGCTGTTCTTTCCTGTGACCCCCATATCTCAGAACCCACAGTGGAGCTTCAGATACTCAATGCTGGGACTCTTTCTCCCTTTATTTACCTTTCTGCTGCATCTTTCTGACTCCAGCCAGAGAATATTCTCTGCATGTAAGGGCTTCTCTGATTACACTGGGTCCACCCAGATAGTCCAGGTCCATACCCTTAATTACACTATGCAAAGTCACTTTTGTCATGTTACATAATTGCAGTTTCCAGAAGTTCCAATGCTAACTCCTGTTTGTGTGGACAGGAGGACAGTAAAGCCACTTGGATGCCTTGTTAAAACACAGATTGCTGGGCCCCACAATCAGGATTTCTGACTTTGTAGATCTTAGAATGGGGCCCAAGAATTTGAATTTGAACACATTTTCACTCTAGAAACCAGATTTAGACAGTCACATTGAGAACCATAACCCAGGCCATGAAGCCAACTCTGGAAACCACATTTTGAGAACAATGGATATAGAATTTTTTAAACTAGGTGAAAATTATTAGTGTGACAACTACATCGATGGTTTTATATTTGATAACATAAATTAAGAAACACTGGCTAGTTTTTCCAGCTGCTGTCATTGATCTTTGAACCTTGAGAACTGAGTTTTCAAATTAAATATTTGCATGTCCTATAACAGCTGTTCTCCATTTAGTTTTGTTATGTGTGTTTCAGGAAAAGCTGAATAATACGAGTTTTAAACATAGCTGTTTCAAATGCATTATCTATTGTGGGCTATGAAATTCTAATAGAGTGAGTTGAATTTTAGAAATTTCAGATGATCACAATGGCATAAAAAAAGTCAGAATCAATCCATGGTTTTCTATTGTTCTTTGAGACACATTCTGGATCAGCGACCACATAGAGGGCATTACGTTTAAAGTGAGGAAGCCGCCTTCTACAAGGTGGACCACAATAGCTCAGCGGGAGGTGGTATTGGCCATGCCAATGATCCATACAATAAAATTCTGTGGCTTATTGTGTCAGTGAGCTAAAGCGAGTGGATTATTCATATCTCTAAAGCCTTTGAAATCTTATGTATTTTTTTTCACTTGCAAATCAAAGAGAGAGAGAGAAATTAATCACCAAATTATCACATTATTATAAATTAAATTGCTCTAGATATAATTTTCATCATCATCAAAGTTAATAATGTATTTGAAGAAGTAGAATACAGCAATACAGCCTGCTTTATTTATTTCAGAGATGATAGGTATGAGCAAAGTAAGCCATGAACATTCTTAGGCTCTTGAGTTTAATGTCCTGGAGAGCAAGTACAACATGTTTTTTTCTAATACTCTCTCATGCCATTGTCAAAGAACGCAGATACTAAGTTAGCTGGGCCATTGTTTTCACCTTCCTGGTATTCTGCAGTTATTCAAGAAAATGTTCTGTGAGCAGTACAGATATTGATGGTCACTTTTATTTATAATTATATTCTTTTAAATATTTTTACAAGTACAGTCACACACATGACCCTCTGTAACACCGGAGTCTTATGAGAAGGCAGAGCAATCCATGCCTAATGCAAATCCCCCTTTGCTGAAATTTCTGAAATTCCTAATGTAACTGCGGTAAAACTTACAACCTCTACTCAAACCCAAAATGAAATATGCAGAGAGGTTACAGTGCTCTGTGCCTTCCACCTTGACTAGCAATTGAGAGTTCCATGGCAGAAAAGGACCATCAAGATGGCTTCCTGCCCTCCTCCCCTCCTGACAGGAGGCCAACACTATCAAGGTCATTCCTAAAGTCAGTGTTTTTCAAACTTTTTTATTTCATGGCACACTTGAAACGGTAGTCAAACTTCTGTGGCACATTTAAATTATGTTGATCAAAACAAAAAATAAAGAATATACTTACTTTGAACTTCTTTTAAAAATAATTTAATTAATGATTAAAAAAATTTTTTTTTGGCACACCTAAGATCCTCTCACGGCACACTGGTTTGAAAATCACTCTTGTGGCCTAAAGGCAATATGACAAGCCACAAGACCCACCACCTTATCCTGCCCCTGTGCCTGGTATCTCTTGGTCATTCATTTGAACACGCATCTTCTTATTAATACCAAGGTTGGTAACACCTGTATTATGCAAAATAGTTATTACTGATATTCATGTCAACATGAGTAGAGTTAATATAGAGAAATGCAATTAATTTACGCCATGACCTATGTACCACAATGATATGACTGACAGGGATAAAACATAAAACGATGCAGTGCATGGCTTCAGGGAGCATATGGTCTAGCATGTGGACAGGCATGAAAAGCAACTGTTATTTGTGATATTACAATTACAATGGAAATACCTAATAGGGACAATGAAACGGAAGCACACGAAGATAAGAATGTATATTCTTTATGCACGGGCCAGGATGAGGGTGGGAATTCAGAGGAAATGAAAGGGCACGCAATACAAATGTAAGGCATTTTATGACTGTCCTATGGTGTGGTTATTTCATAATATCTGTGATATAAATAGACCGCTTAGTGTTTTTGGATTTATGACATATGCCATAGGTTAATTCCCCAAATATATTTTAAATATCTCCTCAAAAATCCAGTATAGTAGTTACAAAACTTCTTTGAAAAATCTAAAGTGAAATATAAACATAAGGTATGTGTTTATATATACCTAAAATATACCTAAAATTCAAATACACCTAAAATTTCCCCCCAATAGCAATTTTTTTCATTTCAAATTGATATGAGGTTACAAATTTTTCGATTACATTATCTTACTTCTAAGGTAAAATTCCAGTTGTAAAAGAACCCCTCCCCCAGGGGGTATGCTACACACCCTCACATTGCGCCCATTAGGTGAGATCCTGCCCAACGCCCTCCCTCCTTCTGCTAATCATCCTCCCCTCCCCCTCCGTCCCCTCTACTGCTCCTGTACTAGACTGTACTTGTGTTTTATTGTTCAGATGAGCGTGTAATTGTTTATATATTGGTTTCATATTAGTATTGAGTACATTGGATATTTATTTTTCCAGTTTTGAGATTCTTTACTAAGAAAAATGTGCTTCAGCCCCATCCAGGTAAACATAAAAGACATATAGTCTCCATCTTCAGTATGGCACACTAGTATTCCTTGGTATACATATACCACAGTTTGTTGATGCATTTCTGAGTGCATGGGCATTTGAGTTGCTTCCATGACTTGGCAATTATGTCCAAATGACATTTTTTTTTCTGATACAACTAGTACTTTTTTATTTATTGTGAAGTATGGGAACAACATTTCCCTAAGTTATATAACTTAGGACATATATTATATGTATTTGCTTGTTTGTCTTATTTCCCTTTTACAGATAAGAAAACAGAGTTCAGAGAACCTAAAGAGTATGTCCATGATTCTATCACTAAATAGTTTTAATCTTTTTTTAAAGCAGTGATGATCACAACTTATAATAAATATTCAATCAAGAAGGGGAATACTTCCAATTTTGTTCTTCTTCAAGAGTTAGTTTGACTATTCAAGGCCTTTTTCATTACCTTATACATTTATAGAACCAACTTGCCAATTTCTCCCCCCAAAAGACTATTGAGATTATGGTTAACATAGCATTGAATCAATAGATTGACTTGTGAATACTGCCTGTATTAACAAAAGCGAATCCTGCGATCAATAAATATGATATATTTTTTAGCATTTATTTAGTTTTTATTCTCTTAGCAATATTTGGTAGTTTTCAATGTAGAGTTGTTGCATATTTTTGTTATTGTATATAAGTAAGCATTTCATCATTTCTAATGAGTTTTAATTCTACTTTATAAATGAAATTTTAAAATTTTCTGTTTCCAATTGTTTGCTGCTAACATTTAAATACACCATTCAATTTTATATATTAGCCTTTCTAATTTTATTTATTAGTTCTTTGTAAAATTCTGAGCTTTTGCCAATAAACAGTCATTTTATCTTCGAAATAGGGCAGTCTTACTTATTTCTTTTTGATCTTTATGATATATACATATGTTTGTTTGTTTGTCTTGCATTATTGAAATGGCTAGTATCTTGGGTAGAATGTTAACTAGAAGTGGTTAAGGTAAGCATTTTTGCTATGTTTCCCAAGGTAGGGAGAAACTGGTCAATAGTAAAACTTTAAATATAATATATGCAATTTTTAAATAAATAACTCTTACTACATTGAGATTTGCTTGCATTCCTTGCATACAGAGAGACTCAATCATAAGAGAATTAAAATATGTCAAATGCATTTCTGCATTTACTGAAAACAATAACATAAACATTCTCTTTATTATTACGGTAAATTGCATTGGTTGTTATTCTAATAGTAAACCAAATTTGAATTCATAGGATTGCCTTACTTGGTCATGATGTATCATCTTTTAAATATACTGTTGGATTTAATCTGTGAAAATTTTATTAAGTAATCTTGCAATATTGTCCATAATAAATATCAATCTCTTTTGTTAAGTCTTGTTATTATGTTAGCCCATAAAATAAATTGAAGAGTGTTTTCCTACTATGATATTTTCCAGAGGAAGTTCATTTAATATTGGTTTTAATTCTTTACTTAATGTATGATATAAATTTACCCATGAAAACACCTGGGCCTTGAGTTTCCTTTGTCAGAGAGATTTGACAACAAAGGCCGTATTTTTGCTAGATATAGAGATATTTAGATTTTCCGTTTCATGTTTGTCAATTTTGGTAAGTTGCATTTTTCAAAGAGTGTTTGTATTTCCTGTAAGTTATCAAATTTATTGGCATAAATTTATCTATAATACTGTCTTATTTATTTTATCTTCAATGTCTCCATGATCTTTACTGATAACCTCCTTTTCATCCAGGATATTGGCAATTTCTTCCTCTCTTGTTTTATCCTGATTGGTCTAGGTAGTAATTTATAAACTTTGTTATTCACTACAAAGACTTTGCTTTTAGACTTATTGAACCTAAAATATTTCTTGTTTATCTGTTCTCCATTTTACTTATGTATGCTCTTATCTTTATTATTTTCTCCATTCTACTTATTTTGGTTTAATTTCCTCCATTTTTTTCAAGGCTCTCAATGTTAGACCACAGGCCATTGAATCTTAGATCTTTTTTCTGAAAATAAAAGCACTAACTTTCCCTCCAAATCTTCTACTATCAGCACTATGCAAAATTTGATGTGTTGTTGTTGTACTGTATAAAATTATTTTCTAATTTTGTATTTTATTTTTTTTATGATCTATAGATTTTTAAAATTAGGGTATAAAATTTTCTAACTATGACTTTGAAATTTTTAATTTCATCCTTGATTTCTGTTTACTTCATGGGTTTTGAATCTGTTCTTAGGCACATACACTTTTATTATTCTTATTTTTTTCCCCTAGATTGACACTTTTAGTACTGCTTGTCTTAAAGTTTATTTTGTCTGATATTTATATAGGTAACCCAGTCCTATTCTGCTTACTACTTACATGGAAGATCTTTTTCCATCTAGTTACTTTCAGCTTCTTTGTGTCTTTATATTTTGAATATGTCTCAAAGATAGTTTATTGTTGTATTTTTTGGATTTAAATTCATTCTGTCAGTAGTTGCCTTTTACTTTGAACATTTTATACATTAAAAGTTAATATAATTATCAATAGTTGGAGTTTGGTCTACCATTTTATTAATAGTTTTTGTGTTTCTTCTCTAGTTTTCATTTTTCTATTCCTCTTTTCCTGTCTTCTTTAGGACTAGTTGAAATATAGTTTTAGAATGCAATTTTATTAGCCATTACTATTCTCTCTCTAATTCTTCATACTTCCTAATGGCTGTTTTATGGTTGACAATAGATATCTTAACTTTTCCAGGTGTATATTGTACCACTTCCTGTAAAATATAGAACCATTGTAACCATTCCACTTTATATTAGTCATCTATATTAAATGTGTACATATTATAACTGCCAACATTGCAAGGTTATTATTTTTATTTAGATAGTTATATGTATTTTTAAAACATGAGAAAATAATAATCACCTTCCATATTATAAAGATTTTCACCATTTCTGTTGGTTTTCACTTCATCCTAAAGTTCAGGTTTGCCTTTGGTGTTGTTTTCTTTCAAATGGGAGTAGTTCCTTTTCCACAGTATAGATTTCTGGTGATAATTTCTCTTAGTTTCTTTTTAGCTAAATATATATTTATTTACTATCATTCTTGCAAGAGATATTTATTGGGGATGAAATTCATGGTTGGTGGTTTCTTTTCCTTTATTTTGTTGTTAGTTTTTTCAATTGAAAGTTGTTACCCTGTCTTTCACAGTTCCAAAGAAAATGCCAACCAATATTGCAATCATTGGTGCTTTGTTTATAATGTGGGTTAAAGATCTTCCCTTTGTTCTAATGTAGTTTGACTGGGATGAACCAAGGCTTTCTTCATATTTTCTTTTGTTTAGAATTCATTGAACTTATTTAATATGTAAATGTATGTCCTCCTCAAGTTTAGGATTTATTGAACTTATTGAATATGTAAATCTATGTCGTTTACCAAATTTGAGATAGTTTCAATTCCAGTAACACATATGGTAGATATTTTGATATCATCCCATAGGCCTTTGAATCCCTATTCATCTTTTATTCTGATCTTTCTTTCTTGTCTTCTTTATATTGTAAAATTCCTATTAGATTTTTACTCATATTTCCTGATTAGTAATAATTGCTATTTGTGTTTATGGGGCATAATCCACTGCTATCATTATTTCTTCTGATGCTCAAATTGTCTCAGACTTTTCCAGTTAAAGCCCCTTCATGTTGGTTTTTATATTCTTTTTGAAATATCCCCAGGATTCTTGGAGCATTTCTTCTTTTTCAGACAGAATAAGATTTTACAGGTTCCTCTTGTAATTTTCTTGTCCAGCCCTGGAATCATCCATTTTTGTTAAAAAGTCCAAGTTCCTGTTCATGGAGAATGATATTTGGAAAGCAAAACCAAGAGTTGGAAATGTGTATACACGCACTCACCACCAGCATTTACATTTTTACTTGTTTTTATATGTATAGTTGTTACATACTGCAATTCATGAGTTCACAAGGATGCCCCTAACTCCAATTCAACACCATAGTGTTCATTTAAATGGTTCCCTTCTCTATGTTTGTAGCTCCCTTCTTCTGTGCTACAAAACTTGCCTCTCTTTGTGTTCAGTATACTGACTACTTGCTAAGTTCTCCTACTCATAAACAATGTCCCTTCCCTGAGAGTGGGTCACTGCCTCTGTAGGCTTTGACCTCTACTGAGCCATTTCTCTTTACTCTGTCACCTTCCTTACCAGGGCTATAATCCCCACCAGGCTGTTCCTGTCTCAATTGATCTCTTTCCTCTGGGATTCTGATTCCACATTTCTTCCCAGCTCTTTCTCACTTGGGATTTTGGGCTGAGTTTTCAAGGAAGAAGAAAAGAAAAAAGAAAGGAAGACTTGTTTCTATTCTCCAATCCTATCCTTTGGATTCCTTGAGAATGTGTTACATTGTGCCACAGTGTCCCCTAAAAAATGTGATTATGGGATTATTATTCTACTGAATAATTCTGTTAATAAGTTCTGCTCTTACTTGTCAATAGGTTCAAAAAAAACAGCATGGATGGAATGGCATCTATGAATGAATAAAACAGGAACATTATTCATTGCTTTTCCCACAAGAAAGATCAATTGTCTGGGAATGAACCACAGTTAATAATTCACTTAGGCGGACTGGCAGGGGCCCAGGTTGTCTGTGAACGTGTTTCTGTGGCATTCACCACAATCCTGCAGATGTCTATTTTAACTAGAATGACAAGGAAATCCTAGTATCTTGATGGCTCTGGACCATAAGTATCCATCATACTATTAGTGACATTTTATTGATCAAATGAGAGTACTTATAGTACTAAAAGAAATATTTATATAGTAATATAAATTGACTCATTATTATATAGTGAAGAAATCAGAAACTCTGCCATAACAGTGCTCTTTTTGTTTATGTTAGGCATAAATTTGTTTTGTAAAAATATATCTTTCTTTTTTGTGTGTTTTCAGTTGGCAAGTGAAATAATTGTACATATTTATGGGAGATAGAACAATACTTTGAAATGTGTATATAATGTGTAATGATCAAATTAACTTATCTTGAACATTTATCATTTCTTCCTGCTGTGGACATTCAAAATCTTTTCTTTTAGCCTTTTGAAAATATACACTAAATTATGGTTAATCCTACTCACCCTGCAGTGCTATAAAACACTAGAGCTAATTTCTCTTCTGTAGTTATAACTTCGTGATCTGATCATTAATAACCAAACTCTTCCTATCTTTACCTCCCCCTTCTCCTTCTCAGCCTCTAATAACTACAATTCTTTTCTCTACCTCTTTGAGTTCTATTTGGTTATCCCACACCATGAATGAGAATTGCAGTATTTATCTTTCTGGACTTGACTTATTTCATTTAACATAATGTCTTCTAGGCTCATCCATGTTATAACAAATGACAGAATTTCATTCTCTTATTTATGGCCAAAGAGTATTCCGCTGTGTATATATACCACATTTTCTTTATCTATTCATCTGTTGATGGGCAAAAATGCATTTTTTATTGTTGTAGGATTCTCTTGATTATGTTTATATCTTCCTCTGAGAACCATTTAAAAATGTTTTATAATAAGATAATTTTAAAGCTAGCCTGTCAGGGTTGGGCAAAAAAAGATTTTTTTTTCCTTGGGTTTTTTTTTTTTTTTAATTTGCATTCTCTTTTTTAGGTCAGATATTTGCATAGAGGCTTCCCTTCTCCCCAATAGAAAAAAGTGGTTCAATCCTTTCCAGAATGTTTCACATGATGTTCAGTTCAACTGAACCATCTATACCCACACTCTCCACTTGGTCCTCTCTCTTGTGTTCTATAGGAAGTCACGCTCTACATGCCTGGACACTGCTCTCCGCTCTCACTAAAGTTGCAGACTAGCTCATTTTCACCTTGCTCAGACACTCTAAGGTGTTGTTACTGGTTGCATTCTCCCGCACTTGCTAGTCCCAGACCCTCCCTTTCTGTTTCTGTAACTGGCTACTGACTGTTGCAGTTCCATAGGCTTCTATCCTTCCTATCCCATATCACTCTGCACATGTGATGAGTGCTTCTATGTACCCACATGGCATCTGGCACCACATATGTGCTCAAGAGTCACAAGTATCTCTGCACACAAATATGTCCACAGTCTTATTGGGAATATTTAACAGGATAGGAGTCCCTCGAGAACCAGAATCATGTCTAATTTATATTTTATGCCTACAGCACAAATCAGAGTATGCGCAGAGTAGATATTTAATAATCATGTCCTAGCTGAACATTTAAAGTCCTCTTTTCCCCATCAGCTTAATCAACCTTCAGTTTTACTTACTATTGAGTGGGAAGCACGTGGTGTAAAAAACACAACAGTTGTTGGGGATAATGATGGGTTTCTTCTATTCCACTTGTACCCACATTGATTCCATGAACAGATTCATCATTGCCTCTTTATCTTCATGGCTGCAGTCTTAAAGCCCTTATCTTCTTTGACTAGGTCCCTTGTAATAATCTATGATCTATTTTCTCTCCCTCTGGTCTTACCTCACTTCAAAAATATCTCAGAAACTGCTGCCATAGTTAGTCTCTAGAAAGAAAATCTCTGAGTACAAAGCCAGAGAAGGTTCAACACCAAGAGTGAACTGTAATGTAAAGTCTAGACATCGGTGATCATGTTGTTACACTGTCGGTTTATCAGCTGTAACAAGTGTTCCACTCTGGTAGGGGGTGTTGATGACACAGGAGGCTCTGCATGTGGGAGAGGGATTGGGAGAGGATATACAAGAGAATCTCCATAGTTGATCATCTCCCTACAGGACCCCCTCAAGTTTACCTCATTCTCATAGACCAAGACATGTACCATATGTACGTATCAGTACAGCAGGCCTAGTTCCTTACGCTGACTACCTCTGAATGTTGCCCAGTTTGTTACAATCCCTTGGGTAGTCAACTTACAGAGGCTCTACTGTACATGGGAAATCTCTGTACCTTCCTCTCAATTTTGCTGTAAACCTGAAACTACTCTAAAAACATAAAATCTTTAAAAATTGAATATATAAATGAGTGAATGAATAAAATAGATGGATTTTAAAGCAAGGGAATAAAAACCACATCCTTTGAAGACAAACTGGAATAAAACAGAGCAAAATGTTAATGTCATTGCCGGGAGGTAGAATCAAAGATAATTTGCCATTCTCTCCTGAGTATTTAGATAAGATTGTCACATACAGTCTCATACGTTGTACACTGCACAACTCTGTGAGGCCCCATTTGTCCCTCTTCATACCTCCTTGTATGAAGTACATTCTCCCTTATTGCTCACAGCTTCTCAAATTCACATGTGTTATGCTTGTGCAGTCAAACAAACGCAGTTTTAAAAAATGATCTTTAAAAAATATGGCCATCCTGGCCAGACTCAGTAGCTCATGCCTGTAATCCTAGCACTCTGGGAGGCTGAGGCCTAAGTTCACAGGTTCTAGACCAGCCTGAGACAGAGCAAGACCTTGTCTCTTAAAAATAGCTGGGTGTTGTGGTAGGTGCCTGTGGTCCCACTTACTCGGGAGGCTGAGGCAAGAGAATAGCTTGAGCCCAAGAGTTTGAGGTTGCTGTGACCTGAGATGTCGAGGGCGACATAGTGAGGCTCTGTCTCAAAAAACAACAAAAATATGACAATCCTATTGCGTGTCTCAACATTTCTCAATCACTTCACTTTGCCAAAAGGACCAAGTGCAAAAGGCTTATCATCACAGAATCAAGACCATTTGCACCTTGACTTCTCTTGTTTGTTCTTTCTGGTCTGTTTTCATCTGAGCTACCTGGCTGAGCTTCCCTGCCAGTGCTGCTGCTGAGACACACAGTTCTTTACTTGATCTTGCTGTTTCCTCTGCTGAGAATGATGTTCAAACTGCTTCACCCTTTAAGCCTCAGCGCAGATGTGTTTTCCTGAGTACTCCTTTTTCTGGCCTCACTCCCTGCTCCTTCAGCAGGATTGAGTGAATGCTTCTTCTTGGGGGCCTCCTATATATTCTATTATAGCACTTTTTTCCACTTATTTTTCACAGTTCCAGACCCAAAGAATAGATAGTTTCTTCCTTGAGGTTAAATATAATCTCTTTTAAATCTTTTTAAAATAATTTTTACTTTAATTCTATCCCAGCATCATGCTCAGTAAAAATGTCAAAAGAAAGAAAAGGTAAACCAGGCGACAGAAAGAGATAAAAAGAAGTCGGCCTGATTCTATTGCTCACATTCAACACTGTATTTCGTTCAGTAAAGGACTCAACTCAGAGAAGATGTGTGATATGTCATGCAGGCTAATTTGCATTTTGATTCAATATACACCCAAGATAAGTGCATTATGACTTTAATGAATCAGATATGGATTTCTGGTATGTTTCCAACATCAACTGAATTGCTGTGCAATGGTACCAATACCAGGACAGAGCTTTCCATGTGCAAAGTGTGCAAATCTCAGTGTTTAAGGGTTTTGGCCAAGGAATCAGTGGAAAATGGAAATCCTAGCTTCATTATTTTCCAGCTGAGGAAACGAAGCCCGGCTGTTCAATTTATTCACTTGTTAAATGAAGACAAAATGAGTATCTAATCTCAAAGATAATTTTGAAGATGTAATTAAATAAGCTATGCAAAGCACTTATTTGTAACATCAATGGACATTTAATGAAAACTTGTGTTTATTATTGTAAGTGGACTGAAATGAGATGATTATTGAATTGTTTTCCATATCCATTTTTTAAAATAGGAAACTACCTCTATTTAAGTTGATCATTTCTATGCCATAAAAATCTGAGAATTTGCTATATTTACTCAACAATACACAGGTATCAATTTTCCACATTTTCTTTCATAAAAAGAGATTGTGGCTTATTTTATATTGCTTAACATTCATTTTAAGATTTTTAACTTAAAATGCATAGTTTGAAAACTATTTTAAAAACATGATTATAAGAAAAATAATATCATAATTACCCTTAAATTAATTCAGCATCTACAAAGAAATTTGTTCACCAAAAGAGAAAAATATCTTTTCTAAAAAATATTCCACAAATTTATCAATAATATTAAATCTTAAATTTGATAATTTAAGCAATGATAATACCTACTACTTAAATAGGAAAAAAAAAAACTTTCATCTGTGATTAGAACTTCAGAAGACCTAGTTTCATTAGTAATGAAGTTAGCATTTCCTTTCCAATAGGAAGAATTCCGGAATTTCTACTTGACAATTATCCCATCCTTAACTACACTTTGGGGAAAGTATTTAAAATGAGAAAATGCTGAAGAAACAGCTTCATGCATACCTAGCAATCTTGATTCTTATTGATCATATAGCTATGCAATAAATGTAACATGATATTAACCAAAGTTTGTTTTCTTCTTTATTATTTATGGCTAAGGAATAAAAGTCTTTATCAATAACAAGTCTCAGTATCATTGGCCACTTATTACTTCATAAATTCTGATATACATTATAAAATATTATACAACTGCCAGGGAAGTTTTGTTATTGTTGTTTAAGTATGCAAATTTAAACGATCAATAAGACTATTATTGAAGTACTCCCCCTGGCCGTCTGGTGACTGTAATGATATTCATTCGTGAGGGATACAGCACTTTTCTAGAATGACTTGGTGAACTTAATTGCAAAACATAATATGACCCCAGTTCTGATGGTTGGTCCCAGAAAGAATTCCAAAATTGCTTTGAAGGGTGGTATCGGTGCATAGCTCCCAAGGGTAGTGCTTTGAAGGTGACCATATCAGTGATATTCAGCAATGAGGTATGCAGCACTTTTTCTAGGATAGGTTTGGGAACTTAACTGTCGGGCCTAGTAAATCTTGCTATTACATTGTCCAATCCACAGCTTCATCAAATGGGTTCTTTCTTTGGCTGACTTCTTTGCATAACACAGTTTTCTAAACCACATTTTGGCTTTTGTAGACTTCCAGAAGCCTGTCTTTATTACTAATGGACCCCTTCTCCTGCAAGTGTTGAAGGAACGCTGCAGCCAAGTGGGAAGAAGCCCTGGGAACCGTCCCTTAGACTGACGCCTGTTTCTCTGCTTTTCCTGCCTCTGCCAGTCAGCCAGAGATTCCTGAGGTTTTGCAAAATGTCCCGTTTGTCCTTGAAGAGCCATTATTTTGTGAAACATTTCTCAGTTTAGCCTAGGCAGAACAATGGTCTAAAGATGTGTACCACAGAGCAATTTTGTGTATAAGAATGTCTGGGGAAACCTGTGTGGAATTACTTCTTACCTGATATATACATGGAAATTTACATGTGCATTGCTATATTACAGAATCTGAGAAGTTCTACAGTAAAGAAACAAGTTTAACTTTGTGAAGTTTCCCACATTTCTTTAATTATTTATTTTTGTAACATTTGTTATTATGTCTTACTCTCTGAGAAGTAGGAGCTTCAGAACATCTGGAAAGCCTGCACTTTTATATTTTAGACCAACTGGGTATATCCAGAAACCCCTGGATAGAGAGAAGGTATCACTTAGGTCCAGAACTCCAGGGCAATAGTTCAAAGAGGAAGTTAATAAGCCCTCTTTCTGACAAATAGGCATTTCTAAAACAAGACATAGCCCTATTTTAATTTTTCTGTTTATACATCTATTCTGAATGAATTAAAGGGAGCACAGAAAGTATACCAAAGTGTTTTGAAAAGTTATCTTTATAACTCTAAAAGGTATTGTCACAGATGCATTTTGTTAATTCATTCAAAATAAGAAAGAGAAATAAAGGCTTCTATTGATAAGGGGGTAAGGGCTTGAACGTCTTCAGACACGCAAATGGAAAACAATCAGGCAAAGACAAGTCCCCCTCCTGACAATGACGAAAGGGGGAAAAAGTAAAGTTAAATATTCAGGTGGCTTTATCTTGAAGACATATTGCAATTGTCCATTTCTGACAACTTACCATAAATGAAAAGTGAAAGGTAGTATTGTCCTTCTAATTTTAATTCCATTTTTAAAATGAGGCACACTAAAGAATTTGCCAGCAATTGGTGTAAATCTTTTTTCCATTCACAGCATTTCCATTGGCTGTTTATATGAGCAAAACATATAGAAATAGGCAACAGGAAGCAGATATCAGATAAACACAGGAAGTAATTATGGAGCAGGAAAGGTTGAAGGAAATAGATTGTTTTTGTTTCATTTTGTTTGTCTTCCCTTTTGTTCCTTCTGGTTTGAGGCATCAGCAATAATGAAGGAAATAGATTTGTAATTTTGGGACAGCTATTGTTTATGTAGTGTTGGCGTTACATTTTTGCTCACGTCATGTTTATTTTTAAAAACAGATATAATCATTGAATATAGTTTGTAAAAAATACATCTTTCAAAATTTATAGATTCTATTTTTTTTGAAATTAACAAAAGGAAGAAAAATTTCATCTGAAAAGAAGGTAAGAATTTAAGTCTTACATTTTATAGCCTAGGTTTTAATAATAGGCAGTCACAGAAGAAATAAAAAATATGTAACTATGGTTATATGTGTGTGTGTGTGTGTGTGTGTGTGTGTGTATATACATATATATTTTAGAGACAGAGTCTCACTTTGTCACCCTTGGCAGAGTGCTGTGGTGGCACAGCTCACAGCAACCTCCAGCTCTTGGACTTAGGTGATTCTCTTGCCTAAGCCTCCCGAGTAGCTGGGACTACAGGTGCTTGCCACAATCCCTAGCTATTTTTTTGTTGCAGTTTGGCAGGGCCGGGTTTGAACTCACCACCCTCGGTATATGGGGCCAGCATCCTACTCACTGAGCCATAGGTGCTGCCCAACTATGGTAATATTTTTAATTAAAAAAATCGCTATTACCTGAGCAAGATAAGTTCAGGTGGTCAAATGGCTAAAATGTATCTTTTTTTTTTTTTTTTTTTTTTTGGTGGAGACAGAGTCTCACTTGATCGACCTCAGTAGAATGCTGTGGAGTCATAGCTCACAGTAACCTCCAACTCCTGGGCTTAGGCGATTCTCTTGTCTCAGCCTCCCGAGTAGCTGGGACTACAGGTGCTCGGCCACAATGCCAGGCTAGTTTTGATGCAGTTCAGTCAGGGCTGGGTTTGAACCCCCCACCCTCGGTATGTGGGGCTGGTGCCCTACTTGCTGAGCCACAGGCGCCTAATCACTAGGGAAATTGTCTTGAGACTAGAAGAGGACTGAATTTATTATTATATTTAAAAATTACCTAATCTTTTACTTTTTTCATTAGAAAAATAGAATCTGACTATTCTTCTTTGTTCGTTATCCCCCAACTAACTCCTTACACTCTGTAATCAACCATCAGGGTAGAAAATGATCTATGTTTACCCAACTTCAGGTGGAGATGGAATTTTAAAAACAATACTGATCTCCCTCATCCTATAATTTTTACCTGCAGAATTAGCTAGATTTTCACAAACCTGAGCTGGTGTCTAGCCACCATAAGTCACAAATGTCCTCTGTGATGTGAAGTTGGATGGAAAACATCTGGGAAGAGCTCTGCATTGGAGTCAAGGGTGTTCAACCCCAACCACAGGAGTTTGGATGTGACTTTCGTGTCTCAGTGTCACTCTCTGTCTGGTCCTGCAGCGTGGGCAAAAGAACCACAGCCTCAAGTCACGTAGCCTTAGGTTTCCATCTTAACTCTGCACCTACCAGCCATGTGTCCTCAAACAACTTCAATTCATCAAGCAAGCCTTGAATTTGACACCTATAAAATTGGGACAATAGTATATATCTCAAAGACGTGTAGTAAAAATTAAGCAAGATGATGGATGAAGGACTTAGCATAATGTTTGGTGCATGGTTAATGTATCATTACTAAAATTGGTTGCAAAACTAAGAAACTTGGTATTGTAATCTATTTGTGCTGCTATAATAAAATGCCACAATCTGGGAATTTTATAAAGAACAGAAACTTATTTTCTCATAGTTCTGGATGCTGGGAAGTTCAAGATCAAGGTACTCACAGAGCTGTTTTCTTTTCTTTCAAGATGGTGCCTTGTTACTGCCTTCTCCAGAGAAAATGAATGTTGAGTTCTCATAAGGGAGAAGATGGAAGGGAAGAAAAGAGCCTAGCTTATTCTCTCTGGCCATTTTACAAAGTGGCTCTGCCCTCATGAATTAATTGCCCCCTAAAAGATTCGCCTCTTAATACTAATGCAGTGAGTTTTAAGTTCCAACATGAATTTTAAAGGACAGACAAATGTTCAGACCATAGCATTTGGCAAATGATTTTTATGATCCCCCCAGTATGTTTCTAAAACCTTAGGAATTAGATTATAAAACAATTGTCTAAAACAATTCACTTCCCCCATTAAGTTTCTGTATTTCCAAATGGTGACAAAAGAACTTGCAAGTCACTAACCAGCAACTAAAAATTCCCCACTCCAGTTCAGCCCCACATAAGAAATTGGACCAAACTGATCAAATCTTGCATTAAAGAGAGTAAAATTATATCTGGCCACATATGCTCCGCCCTTCGAATTAGAGATTGGTCTCTCCAGTTAGGATGCAATTATTCACGTGGAGTGAATTAATTGATTCTAAGACACTGGCTTATTACATGTTTTTCAGATTTCTTTTCATCGTGACATATAATTAAAATTACAATAAGACTCAGAACAATGAGGTTAGACAGAGGCAGGAAAACACCACAGGGAAAAAACGTTAACAAAGTAATGTAAGTCAAATGAAAGATACAGTTTGGGCAGCCGAGGAGGGAAGAGCTACCAGCTCTAAGCTACCTTGGCTTAGAGCAAGCTCTAAATTAAATATAATAGTTAGGAAAGGACAGTTGAGTGTACAGTGTGCTGGGTGCACACCCATGCATGCAGGTTTGTGAGGGGGCGTGGGGAGAGGGAAGGGAGGGAGGAAGAGAAAGAGAAGGGTTTTTCTACTCCCTCCAGTCTCTAGGACATGCTAGTAGAATGGGAATATTGTATAGAATTGCCCTTAAAGTTTTTCATACTTGCTTTGTCTCACCTTGTCTCTCCTGACTTTATATTTCACATCACCAAGAGAAAACAAAGTCATCCCAAATGGATAGAGATGTAGACTTATACGTCTGAAGGTGACTTAAGGATTGAATCTGTACCCTATGCTGTTATTTGGTGGGGGTGCTTTTAAGGTTCAGATGAAGAGAGAGTCTTAAACAACCTGTACCTTTCAACGAAAGCAGTTATAGTTTCTTAATTAAAAAAAAAAAGGATTAAGCTAGTATGTTTCCTATTAAACAGGATCATGTTTTGTCCCCCGAATTATTCCAGAAGACAAACCAGCTTGCACCCTGAGAGTGACACGGTGAAATATTTATGTTGTCACTGGATTTGATTATTAAAGTGGTTTTTTTTTTGCTCTTCCTTCAGGCAGGCTGTTTGTTTGTGAATAATTCTGTGTCAGGGGCAGATTGTGGCTTGTTTCTAGCAAGGATGCAGATGCGGACTGCAGCAACATGATGTTGGTTCTGTTTTCTTGGTTGTGCTTTGAATAGATTTTGTTCTATGGAGCATTTATTAGGCAGAGGAAAGTTTCTTTTTGGAGATCTGCTCCCACGACTCAAACTCTTGCCTCTAGCTATCTTTTAAAGATTCTACAAATCTTTTGCCTCTGGGCTCTTCATGCTTGTTTGTGACTTTCAGAAAGTTTTCCTGCAGACAATGTGTTTTTCTCTGAAAATTGATAATAGTAGGTTATTAGATAATGGCGTCAACTGAAAAAGCTCTTGTTAAGGTTAAGGATACATCAAATAAGCAACACAAAGCTAATTATTTGTGCCTTTAAAAATACTCTTTCTAATACATAACCACACATGGCTTATCTGGCTTTCTCTTTCACCTGTTTTTTTGATTCACAATTAAATTTCTTCCTTATACATAAGAAGAATGGTACAGTAGCAGCTTAATTTTAGAGAGGCTTTAAAATCATTTTCCATTTGTCTCTGTCCTTAAATATTTGAGGACTCTCCAATTTTTTTGTCTGTTTTTCTGATTTTTTTCTTCATCTTTTTGTGTTACCTTCTATCCCTTTTTATTGGCCTTTAGTTTGAAGAGGAATCTTAGCTTCCTCTGCTTTTAATGTCCTTTCCTTTGGATATTTCTTCTTTTCTTTCCTTATCCATTTTTAAAATGCCACTTATAACATATGTTGTTTAACTTATGTTCTCTAAATTGATTCATTCTAACTACAAAATGTATTCCATATCTTACAATTTCCGTTTTCTAGTTGCCCATTTTAGGTCATTTATTTTCATCAATATTGTGTCCACATATTTGTGTTGCATTTTCATGCATTTTTTATAGTAATTTTATGCTAAAATTGCAATCATCTGAAAATTTTTGATATCTGGAGAACTAAAGCTATTTGGTTTTATTAATTCCATTATAAATGATAACATAAATAATTTTATAAGCAGATTATCAAAAAAGTAGTATCATTTTCCACTAGGATTCCTTCAGGGTATTAATAAATAAAATAAGATCGTGTGGGTGGTGTACATTGGAACGCACAATTGATAATTAGCTATATGTAGATTACCACATGTGTTTTCCTAACTAATAATTCTCTTCTACATGTCTTCTTAAATTTTTTACATAGGAAACTTTTTCATTGTTGGAATTCACACTGATGTAGTTTTTCCCTTGAATGTCTGTCAACGGCATAAAGCTTTTCCATTGATACCGTTTTCTTACTTCCGTATTGTTTTCAGCATCTGTGGCAGAAAAAGCTAGGTGACAACTCAGTTTGCTTCCTCTTTTCAGGAGCCGCACTGCTAGACTATAGCTTCCAGCTAAGTGAGTTCCAGCCAAGTAAACGTGAGCAGAAGGGATGCAAGTCACATCGAAGTTTGTCCCTCCCATCTGAAGAGTGAGGCTCTCCTTTGAGGTACAGAGAGTGGAGACAAGTCCCAAATGAAATTTGCAAGCTATGTTTTGAAGCCACAACGTGGAAGGGGGCGAGGTTTTTTTCTCTTGTGTGGCGAGCTAACAAAACAGGAGCATTCTTATAAGTTAAGGGTGAGAAGTAAAGTTTTATTGTGCTAGGCTACTGAGATTTGAGGGTTTGTCTTTTACATCAGTTAAAAATACTTTAAATATAACACCATCCTTCTATATAGTTGCTGGAATAGGACATTTGTTAAATATTAATTTCAGAGATGCAACAAGCAATGACTAATTGGCTTTTTGAAAAGTGTATTCCATGTATTATTTGGAACATACGCTAAAAATATGTTTAATCTATGTAAAATACAAATTATACTCAATTTTCATTCGCTAAATATGACAACTCCAATAAGAGTCTAGTCATTAAGAGTATTAGAACTTAAAGAACAGTAATTATCGTTTTCTTTCTTTTGTTACACCTAATTTTCTAGTGCTATTTCCGACACATAAAAATACTCAATACTTTTCTCTTTCAATGCAATAGCTTAGTAGAAGAGGTAAATACAACTATGATGTAACTTTTATAGCTATTATTTTCTAAACCTAGTTCAGCATCAAGGTTCAGATATTATTTGTTAAAACAGACTAATATAATTTTAAAAATTACTTTTTTCTTCTTTCTCATTCTTGATTGCTAAGAATATTTTGATGACTTGTTTCTTTTCATACGTGTATCTCATTGCATATTATACAAATTTTTTGTCATTTATTATACAGTTGATCTCTCATTTGCCTGTGAATTCACCTACGTCCTGTTTTACTTCTGATAATACAGTAGAACCTCCATAGCTGACCACTTCTCTACACTGACCACCTCCTTAAATTGACCTAATTTTCATAGACCTAATTCTCATGCACCACATGTGTGTGTCAACACAGTAGGCATAGTTCCTTATGTTGACCACCTCCATATGTTAAGCAGTTTGTTACAGTCCCTTGGGTGGTCAACTTACACAGGATTTACTGTAGTAGCTGTTTGGGAGACTATAGTCAAACTCTACTTGACTTCTGCAACAGTCTAGAATATGGCTGATTCTTCATATCAGTAAATATTGCTTATGGCACATTTTCAGAATCCTGTGAGTGGCTTGGCCTTACTGCTTATATACTCTGCTTATCCAGATGAAAATTTTTATGTCTATATGTCTCTATAAATCAATGATCCCATAAGCAGGCTCAGAAGATTCATATTATTCTTACCACCAGGTAGGGACAAAAAGCTAGGGATTATAGAAGTAAGTAACTAGTATAGGACACCAAGACAATAGTGTATTAAATAAACAAGTAGATTCTAAACACTTATAATACATGATAAGGAATGAGGTGGTAAAATTCAGCATGTACAAATTAAAGAGGGAGCAGCCAGTATCTGTGTATGGTAAAGAAGCCTCCTCAGATCAAAGATGATATGTTGCCACTGTGCTCTAAGTTCATGTTGTGAAGAGTGGGCTGGAGAGAACAAGGGTTTAGTGTCAGAGGGCATGTCTGCACTACAACTTCAATTTGGCGGCTGTGTGACTGAGATCCCATCTCAATGTCTTCACACCTCTGTTGGTTTTCTATTCTCATGAAGCACGAGAAGGCTCAATGATAACAAATTACTTTTTTATGCTCTGAAATGATCTGCATCTTTGTTCAGATTTGTCTGAGGGAATATCCAGACACAGTGCAGCCCTCCTCAGAAAGCGCTGTCTCCAGTGGGATGTTTCATGCTTTCCTCACCCACCAATGCCTGCATAGCATTACTTCTGATGACAATCACAGATATTATGATGAAGCAATTCCTTAGACATAAAAAGAGTTTAATAATGTCTGGTGAAATAATAAAAAGAACCTTGAACTCTTTTTTTTTTTTTTGAGACAGAGTCTCAAGCTGTTGCCCTGGGTAGAGTGCAGTGGCATCATAGCTCACAGTAACCTCTAACTCTTGGGCTCAAGCAATGTACTTGCCTCAGTTTTTCTATTTTTTTTTTTTTTTTTTTTTTTTTTAGTAGAGACAGGATCTCACTTTTGCTCAGGCTCATTTCAAACTCATGAACTCAAGCAATCCACCCACCTAAGCCTCCCAGAGTGCTAGGATTACAGGCGTGAGCCACTGTGCCCAGCCAGAACTTTGAACTCTTAAGAAAAGCTACACATATTTGTGGTACACATCAGAAACAGATTCATTCAAAAATTAAAACAAAAACATTGGTGCTTAAGAAGGAAAGTTCTAGTTGACCATGAAACATATTTAAGTATCATCTTACCTGCAATAATGCCAGATGGTTTACTATCAAAAATAGCCTTTAAATTATCTATATTTTGCTCTTGATGTCTTTATTTTTGGCTAAAGATTTTTCATCTAGAAAGTAATAATTCTAAAGAATCAGTCTTTTTAACAGTTTCCCTGTTTCCATGTATTCCCTCTATGTATTAGCAGATTCTTATGCTCTAGTAACTGAATAATGTTCTTTTTTTTTTTTTTCTTTTTGGCAGGGAAAGGGGCAGTGAACAACACAGTTCCATTTTGGAGACTTTATAAGATCTCACCTTTATTTACTGATAACTCATGCAGCTCCAAATACTTTGGGCAGATAAAGATTTATTGCCAGGCAGAGTGTAAAGTTTTTGACAGAGCTAAAGGAACAGACCTCATGCTTAGTTTACAAGAACTGCTGTCAGGCCCTGGGTTTTCCTGTGAACAGGAAAGCAATTTCTTTACTAAAGGAAGCTGCCATGTCAGGAAGCTTCTGCTGACAAATCCACAATGATTCTGCCATGATCATTTTCCCATATGGCTACTTTATGACTTTCCGCCTTCTCTCTGCCTAACTTAGTTCAATTCTTAATTCAATTCTCTCAAACACGTTGATGATTTCTGTCCCCATCTGTTTGTTCTGCTGTAATGGAATACCACTGACTCTGTAAATTATAAAGGACAGAAATTTATTTTCCATAGTCCTGGTGGCTGGGAAGTCCAAGACCAAGCCACTGTGGGTTTGGTGTCTGGTGAGGGTTTGGTCTTTGCTTCTGTCATGGCTGCTTGAACACTGTGTCCTCTGGAGGGGAGGAATGCTGTGCCCTCACATGGAAGAAGGTAAAGATCGAAAAAGGGATGATCTCCTTTGTGAAGGCCCTTTATATGGGCACATAATCCCATTCATGACATGCCTTCATGGCCTCGTCACCTCTTCAAGGCCTCACTTCTTAATACTATTACATTAGCAACAGCTAGTTTTGGAGGGGACCCATTTACACCATAGCAAATTCTAAGTCATTATCAGGACCCTAACTAATAGGAAGTCTGAGAAACAAAATTAACATTTTTAGGATCTGTAGGGAAATACATACTAGACCAGGGTCTCACAACATCGGTACTATAGATATTTGGGGTTGGATCATTCCTTGTAGAGAACTATGCTGTGCATTTTGAGATGATTAATAAATACCTCCTACATGTCAGTATTCCTCCCTTGGTGTGACAGCCAAAAATATCTTCAGACATTGCCACATGTCCCCAGTGGGACAAAATTAACCCAATTGAGAGCCAAGAGCTGCTGCATTAAACAGTTATTTGCATTTTACAGGTCACAATACATTAGATAAATAAAAAATCAGACTTTAAAAAAATATATAAATAGTATAGAATGGATAGACTGTCATACCATGTATACTATATTATAGAAATCATGAGTCCATGTACATGTACCATAAATAAGTATAGTCTCATGGTATTTTTAATCCTGTTGATGTGTGTATGTGTGTTTACTGGCTTGATGACAAATGCACTTTGTGGATACCAATGTATTACACGTGGTTTATGATAGTGAGACAGTTTGGAAAGAACTGGGTTGGCACAAGATTGGAATGGAAGTGTAACAAACCATTCTACAGCACACTCAACAATAACTTTTACTCAAAATATTAAATAAAAAGATTAATCAGCACTTTCTTTACTGCTTTCACTGGTATCTCTCACTATACAGGGTAGCCATAAAGTTCATGTGCAATTTAAATAGTTATTAAACTCACCTGTCTAATCTTTTTCTAATACTACTATACTATACATAATCTCTCTTACAGATATTGGGGGACAGATATATTGCCCTATGATTTTCACAAATTCAAACATTTTCTTCATTAAATATTAACAAGATTTTATGAGATGAGTATGTATTAAAAATTAACTGCAGAACTTCACTTTACCTTGTCCCTCTGGCTAAAACAGAAATCATATTGTTAAAGGGCCTTTGTGATTTTGACTCATGTGAGAACTTACGCAAAGACGTTTATACAAATTAAGTCAGATTCTTTAGAATGTTCAGCAAAAGTTATGACCTGAAGAAAAAAGAAGATACAAACAAGCTAGCTTTTAAACATAAGACTCAAATTTGCAAGTTGATGTATATGCACTGAGAGACACATCTGGAAATACGTGGATATGCCACGATATAGACAATATGCACACATCTGGTAAGCATGTGAATAATTAGAGGCCAGTCTATCCTTTTTTATTTTACTTTTAAAATATTTACTTAAGAGGTAAAACATATTTGTTATATATAATTTTTTGAAATATAGGAGTAGACGCATAACATTTTCAAAGTTCTCTTTCATTTCTACCCCAATCCCCACCCCTTAGAGGTAACCCACCATTAAATTTCCAATATATCTTTCTTGAGGCCAGTCCATTCTGTAGATATGGAGTAGCTGTTATGCAAATTCAGAATAATGACTACAGCAGAGAATATAAATCAGCAAATTCACTAGATAGAATCTTACAAACACTAATGATTATAGAAATAACATTTTTATATTAAATACACTCATTCATATTTGTTCATGACGAAAATATTTTAATCTCTTCAAGAATTTTGACCTTTCATACATCTCATAGGAGTTCAGTGTTAACTAACATTGGTTTATTCTGACACTTTTTACCCAGGACAAAATGTTTTACTTAAGCTAATGTATGATTAAACTTTATATTACAAACATAGAACAATTAGAACAATCATAATGCAGATTTACTTAATGATTCTTCCACAAAGAAGCTATTAGCCTCAACATGATTTAAGATTCAATAACAATATATTAATAATAGTAATACAGGTCAATTTTTGCTCACCAGTGAGATTATTTTCACCAATGAAAAATCCTATAATTCTATTAGTTGTATCAGTTATATGTATTTAATATAGTAGATGCATCAAGGTAATTAAAAAAATATTTAGTGATAAAAATATGATATAAAATCATTCTATTCAAATAATGTCTCTTGCTTTCTTGTATTTCTTAAAACATAAATAAGCTCTAATTTTCAATCATCACAGATTTTATACACTTCTTTTATCCTTCTTGAATTTATATTTTCATGCCACTCCTCCCACATAATTTATTATCTTTATTGATTCCAAGTATTTTATCAATCACCCTACCATAGCCACTGAAAAAATATATGTATATATTTAAATTTTACCCCCCCCCAAAAAAAGATCATATGACTCTGTGGTTAAAGTAAGAAGCAAAACAAACAAAAAATTCTCTTGAATTGAACTATTTTTACAATTGTTGACACTGGTAGACCAATACTTGGAAGCATGCCATCTTCCTAGACTTAGCCAGAATGAAGTGGAAATGTTGAATAGGCCTATATCAAGTTCTGAAATAGCATGAACTATACAAAATCTCCCTAAAAAGAAAAACCCAGGACCAGATGGCTTCCCATCAGAATTCTACCAAACCTTTAAAGAGGAACTAGTACCTACATTACTCAACCTTTTGCAAAATATAGAAAAAGACGGAATGCTACCCAACACATTCTATGAAGTTTGATCCCCAAGCCAGGAAAAGACCCAACAAGAAAAGAAAATTATAGACCAATATCACTAATGAATATTGATACAAAGATATTTGACAAGATCCTAGCAAACAGAATACAGCAACACATCAAACAAATTATACCCATGACCAAGTGGGTTTTATCCCAGGGTCTCAAGGCTGGTTCAATATACATAAACCTATAAATATAATTCATCACATAAACAAATTAAAAACCAAAGACCATACGATTCTCTCAATTGATGTAGAAAAAGCTTTTGATAATATCCAGCATTCTTTCATGATCAGAATACTTAAGAAAATTGGTATAGAAGGGACATTTCTTAAACTGACAGAGGCCATCTACAGCAAACTCACAGCCAATATCGTATTGAATGGAATTAAACTGAAATCATTCCCATGCAGACCAGGAACCAGGCAAGGTTGCCCATTGTTTGCACCACTTTTTAACATTGTAATGGAAGTCTTAGCCATTGCAATTAGGCAAGAAAAGGCGATTAAGGGCATCCACATAAGGTCAGAAGAGATCAAATTTTCACTCTTTACAGATGATATGATTATATATCTGGAAAACACCAGGGACTCTTCTACAAACTCTTAGAAGTGATCATGGAATACATAGGTTTTAATCAACACTCATAAATCTATAGACTTTATATATACCAACAATAGTCAAGCTGAAAAAAAAAGTCAAGGACTCTATTCCATTCTAAGTAGTGCCAAAAAAGATGAAATATTTGGGAGTTTACCTAATGAAGGATGTAAAAGATCTCTATAAAGAGAACTATGAAAGTCTAAGAAAAGAAATAGCTGAAGACGTTAACAAATGGAAAAACATACCATGCTCATGGCTGGGAAGAATCAACATTGTTAAAATGTCCATACTACCCAAAGCAATATACAATTTTAATGCAATCCCTACTGAAGCTCTGCTGTCATACTTTAAGATCTTGATAAACTAATACTTCATTTTATATGGAATCAGAAAAAACCTCGAATAGCCAAGACATTACTTAGAAATAAAAACACAGCAGGAGGAATCACACTACGAGACCACAGACTATATTACAAATTGATAGTGATCAAAACAGCATGGTACTGGCACAAAAGCAGAGAGTATGGAACAGAATAGAGGACCAAGAGATGAACCCAGCTATTTACCATTATTTGATCTTTGACAAGCCAGTTAAAAACATTCAATGGGGAAAAGATTCCCTATTTAACAAATGGTGCTGGGTGAACTGACTGGTGACCTGTAGAAGACTGAAACTGGACCCACACCTTTCACCATTAACTAAGATAGATTCTCATTGGATCAAAGATTTAAACTTAAGACATGAAACTATAAAAATACTAGAAGATGGTACAGGGAAAACTTTTGAAGAAATCTGCCTGGGAGAATATTTTATGAGGAGGACCCCCACAGGCAATTGAAACAACACCAAAAATACATTACTGGGATGTGATCAAACTAAAAAGCTTCTGCACAGCTAAGAACACAGTGAGTAAAGCAAGCAGACAGCACTCAGAATAGGAGAAGATTTTTGCAGGTTATGTCTCCGATAAAGGTTTAATAACCAGAATCCACAGAGAATTCAAACACATTAGCAAGAAAGGAACAAGTGATGCCATCTCAGGGTGGGCAAGGGACTTGAAGAGAAACTTCTCTGAAGAAGACAGGTGCACAGCCTACAGACATATGAAAAAATGCTCATCATCCTTAATCATCAAAGAAATGCAAATCAAAACTACTTTGAGATATCACCTAACTCCAGTAAGATTAGCCCACATGACAAAATCCCAAAACCAGAGATGTTCATATGGATGTGGAGAAAAGGGAACACTTCTACACTGCTGGTGGGAATGCAAACTAATACATTCCTTTTGGTAAGATGTTTGGAGAACACTTAGAGAACACTAAAAATAGACCTGCCATTTGATCCTACAATTCCTCTCCTAGGTATATATCCAGAAGACCAAAAATCACATTATAACAAAGATATTTGTACCAGAATGTTTATTGTAGCCAAGTTCACAACTGTTAAGTCATGGAAGAAGCCCAAGTGCCCATCAACCCATGAATGGATTAATAAATTATAGTATAGTATACACCATGGAATATTATGTAGCCTTAAAAAAGATAGAGATTTTATCTCTTTAATGTTTACATGGATGGAGCTGGAACATATTCTTCTATACAAAGTATCTCAAGAATGGAAGACAAAGTATCCAATGTACTCAGCTCTACTATGAAACTATAGCCCCAGAATATGGGGAAAGGGTATAGGAAGGGGAGGAGGGAGAATGAATGGCGGGAGGATAATGGTGGAACCACACCTACAGTGGATCTTACAAGGGTACATGTGAAATTTACTAAATGTAGAATATAAATACTTTAACCCAATAACTAAGAAAATGAAGGCTATGTTAGCCAATTTGATGAAAATATTTCAAATGGTATATAAAACCAGCACATTGTACCTCACGATTGCATTAATGTACACAGCTATGATTTAATAAAAAAAAATTAAAAAATTAATGTATCATAAATGTTGATGTATCATTTATATGAAAGAAAAAAAAAAACAATAGAAAGTTTCTCAAAGTCTTGAGTCCATATGACTGCTGGTATGAAGTAAATTTTAGCTTCCTATTAGCTGTGCTAAATAATCCTAAAAGGTTTAATGACCCTTTCTTCTCACCACAACAATTCCTGACTTGTATAGTCCCGTAGAAAATAAATCTCTGTTTTTTGCCCAGCCCTCATGTTGAAGTCATGTTGACAGAATTCAGTGAATGCCAGAATATTTTGATGACTGCAATTGTCACCAGATCCTAAAATCTCACACTTTGCAAGTTCATGTGTTAGGCCTCAGGGGCTTCCATAGTTAAATTCTTTAGTGCTAGTGCTTGCTTTATAGCCATTTCATCAAGTCTTGTCATGAGTTTTTCTCAATGGAAGCATTTTTCTCAGCTTTTGACTCTCTCACCCTACCCCATGTGCTGCTTTAACACCTTACCTTCACTCTAGTGAGAAAACCTTCTGCAATCAAAGGAAAAGATTTGCTGTCAGTTGACTGAGGCAGGACTGAGATTACTGCCCCATGATTTCCAGTGAGAAAGATGGAATTAGAGCTGTGTTCCGTTCTTTCTTCCCCTTTGGGGTTAGTTTTAAGCCATATCATGAAGTCAATTTTCAGCATCTCCCAGAATTCCACTTCTGAGCCTTGCTCTGTGGTCATAAATGTGGCAACTGCTTACAGTATGCTTTGTAACTTATCAAGCACGTCTGTAATTTGGGCCAAAACACCCAAAGGAATGCACATTGTCCACGCATTCCACTAATGCCTGAATCTAGACACAGAACTGGAATAATTAATGTTGTCATGTGCTTTGTTCCTTTAGACCCTATGGTGGGATCACTGACACTATCTTTATTGCTGGCGACTTCGGTTGGGTTTCTGGTGCCTATTTGTCCCACGAGAGTGAGATTCTGTCACATGACTTGCTGATTCTGTGAGAGACACTTTTAGTCCTTGCTGGCCAACATTTTGTCATAGCTGGGATGGCTGCGTGGTGATGCCAGATTTGGGAAATCAACAAAAATCATGTTTGCTAGACTAAATGAATATTACAATTTCTGTCACCATTCTGGCTCAATGCAGTGCAGTTAGTTGTGTGGTATTAAAGTTGTAATTAAACTCCATCTTCTCGGACCACTTAACTATTCTATTTTTTTTTTATTGAGTCATAGCTGTGTACAATAATTCAGTCATGGGGTACAGTGTGCGGGCTTCACATACAATCAGAGATATTTTTATCAACCTGATTGATATAACATTCATGATATTTTCTCATTTACTATGTGAAAACAT